>CM039680.1:148231946-148437687 GCA_022537955.1 Schmidtea mediterranea | reverse complement strand
TAACTTCTAAGACTTTTAAAAATTCGCTTAAAATCGTTTGAAAAACCGCATAACTTTAAAACGCGTAAAAAAAGAATTGAGTGTATTTATAATTGGAAAACAAACAGACAAAATTAATAAAGAAACCCAATGTATGCCTATCAACATGAAACGTTGTGGTGTCATTGGTTATGATAACATTACTGGCTTGCGTCATGACAGAAATTTCATACGAGCTATATCAATATTTCGCAAATTCAAAAAATATTTTTCTTCATACTATTTCTATTGACAAAAAACAACACTTTGTCTATTTTGTTTTTTTGTTTCTTTATTTTTATAAAAACATTGGATTTACTTTTATGTTTAATTATTTTATTTTTCTGTAGAATTTTTACGGTTTTCATCAAATTTGGTTGTTTTTTATGTTATTCGATTTTTAATTACTAACTGTCATTTGGAAGTTATTTTCTGCTCTTTTCTGTTTATTTTTTTTTTCCATTAGTTTATTATTTTTGACGAATCACCTTTAATTACTTAGTTATTTTTACTGATAAATGCCTCTAAAAGTTGTTGAATTAACTAAAATCTTTAAATTTTAATCTTTACCCAATAGTATAAAAATCTTTGTTTTTAAAAATTGATGGTTTGTTAAGTGGGAATTATATGTATAATAATAATAATAATAATAATAATAACTACAATAATAATAATTATAATAATAACTATAATAATAATAATTATAATAATAATAATTATAATAATAATAAATAATAATAATAATAATCATAATAATAATAATAATAATAATAATAATAATAATAATTATAAAAATAATAATAATAATAAATAATAATAATAATAATTATAAAAATAATTATAATAATAATAAATAATAATAATAATAATAATAATCATAATAATAATAATCATAATAATAATAATAATAATAATAATAATAATAATAATAATAATAATAATAATAATAATAATAATAATATCAAATCATAACAATGTTTAATACAATGTTATAATTATACACTTCAATCATTTCAAATAAGTCTGCTAAAAATTTAATTTGAAAATTGCTGCATCAGTGATTAGCTGCACTTGACTGAACGTTTCATTGAATATTCTCATAATACGCAAAATCAAATGAATTTGCCATTAAAGAAAAGTAACCTTGAAATGACCGTGGACTTAGTGATTGATTCTAGAGGTTCTTCGGCAATTTGAAAGAAGGCATTTCTAAATCTTTAACTAAAAAATCTCCCTAGAAATTATTTTTAAATTCACTTTTAAATTGTTTTTGATTGTATATGTTTAATGCTTCTAAGATTCTCTTTTGTCAAAGTTACGAGAAAAATATAAAAATTTGTATCATTAAAGCAATTTATTTTGATATGCTACTTTGCTAATCTTATGTGACCCCCCCTAGTTTGATATTTGACATAAAATCGGCACATGTAAAAAAGGCGAAATTTAAATGAGAATACCAATAAGGAGTCATTTTGTTTTTATTCATACAAAATGTTTCTAAATATTTTGTATAAATAAAATTAATCTTAGCTTTTTCAATTTTTACATTGAATGGGTCAAGTAAGAAAGCCTAATTTTTAAATGGAATACAGATTTATCCGAAATGGTTTGTTCTGTGTTAGAAGACTTTGGAGACATAATATTTATTATCCAAAACAATTGAGAAACTCTCATGAGGAAATTATTATATTGTAATTATCTTGAGCAAGACACATGCATACATAAATCACATAAATCACACCTTTGATATTCTGACATTACATAATCTTCAGTCATACAAATTCAACATTCACATACATACATATTATATTATTTAGAATATCTATTATTTACTGTTATCATACATTCTGAATTGCATTCTTTTCAGAGAATTTTCATTTTAAATTAAGTTGTTTATTATGTATATAAAACTTGGGGAAAATAAAATCACATTTTTTTGGCCTTTGCTTTTTAATTTCAATTATTTCCGCACCTTGACTAATTAATATGATATTGGTACCTAGATATACAGATCTTCAATGTGCATGATGTACTTTAGGAGGTGACCCCACAGATTAATACTCCTGAAATCACACTAGTAGGTAGATGTGAGTCATCCAGCATGAGCGTTGTTATTGGATGACGGAAAACGATGACTCATCAAGTAGAGAGTTAGTCAGGGGTCACGTGGGTATGTTGCGCGCGTGTGAGTGAGTGACTCGTAGTCCTTGTTCTACAGCGGTTCAAAGAGGTCATGTCAAGGTAAAAGCATGAGTCATATATTTTTCAAAATTTTTCAAAGTCAAAACAAAGACATACGCCCGGGGGTATATTTTTTTTGACTCATACTTTATACGAAAATTAAAACAAAACCAAAACAGATACCCCTCCCCCTTATGTATAATTTTTTTAATGACTTCTACTTTTTTTGAAATTGTTTTTTTTCTAACCTTCGTGTATGTGTGTGTGCAAATTACATTTAATAGCAACTATTATTAATATCAATTATTATTATTATTACTAATACTATTATTATTGTTATTAATTAGTACTTTTATTATTATTATTATTATTATTATTATTATTATTATTATTTCAAATATTAATAATAATATTATTTTTTCAATTACTATTATTAATACTAATATTATTATTATTTTAAATATTTTTATTATTATTATTTTCAAAATTTTACACAAGCGTCTATAAAATGTCTTTGTTAAACATGCATTGGTATTGCAATTTCCTTTGTACATCATATATTTTCTCACAATTGTGTTTGTGTGTAAGAGTCATTTTATAAGAACTTTTTTATTATTTTTTTTATCAAAATATTATTATAGACAAAAAAACAAAACATCAGATATGTGTGTTTGATATGAAAACATTGGTAGTTCAGTCATTGGTTATTATTATTACACATTAAATATCGTGCGGCAAATTATCAAAATTTAAGTTTTATTTGAGAAATCATTTAAAACAAACATTTTCTATATATTTACTTTGAATTCTATACAAAAAAAACATGTAAATTTTATGGTTTTTACTAAAGATCTCATTGGTCAATTTCATCAAGTTACAATTCTATTGAATATATTTTACATAAAATATAAATAATTTCTAAATAATAGGTAAATGCACTTGAGGTTTTAGATAATGTATATTACAGTTAGATTGCATTTGTAGTGAAATGAATAATTTTTTCGATAAAGGGAAATGTCGATAACTCATAAGAAAATTTTTTATTTTCAGTATAAAGCTATATTTATTTTTCATTGATATTTCATTTTATTATTTCAGTCTCACAAAATAAATATTTTGCAAGTAATTTCCAGTCAACATATTTGAATATTTATTTCAGGCAGTTTAATAATCTGAACAAATGACACAAAGAAAGTTTCCAGTTAAACTGTTATTATTGTTTCTAAAGTAACCTTGTCCAATCAGATTAGTTTATGTTCATTGCACCTTAAATGGATACACACAATTTAATATTTTACTTATATCATTATTACTCATGCATTCATATTTTACAAGTCCTTGTTCTTTATGCATATGTTTTGTACCTGTCATTGTTTATTGAGTGTGTATTCTATTAATTTATCCAATCAAAATCTAATATATCAAATAATTAATATAAATGGATAATAATAAAATAAAGATAACAATAATAATAGTATTAGTATTAATAATAATAATAATAATAGATAATAATAATAATTTATCGGTTTACAATTTTCAAAGTGACAGGTGCTATAAAATGTAATTTGCACACACACATACACGAGGGTTAGAAAAAAAACAATTTCAAAAAAAGTAGGAGTCATTAAAAAAATTATACCGCGGGGAGTGGGGTTGTATCTGTTTTGGTTTTGTTTTCATTTTCGAAAAAAGTATGAGTCATAAAATTAATAATAATAGTAATAATAATAATAATAATATAAGTAAAAATAATAATAATAGATAATAATAATAATTTATCGATTTACAATTTTCAAAATGATAGATGCTATTAAATGTCCCTTGAACACATATACATAAGGAATAGAAAAGATTTTCGAGTCATAAAAAATATACACCCGAAGGGTGTCTTTGTTTTGACTTTGAAAAATTTTGAAAAATATATATGACTCCTGCTTTTACCCTGACATGACCTCTTTGAACCGCTTTAGAACAGACCATGAGTCACACACACGCGCGCAACACACCCACACGACCACTGACTAACAATCTACACTCATCACTCAATGTGTCATCGTTTTCCGTCAGACAATCAGAACGCTTTGTGCTGGATAACTCACATCTACCTACTCATACTTTTTCTCACGAGCTGACGATAGAAGGACTTACTCTTTTGCACCCATATCGATTATCTAGCCTGGCACTTTTTACACTTTTCTCCAAATTAATTTAATAAAGAAAATCGCTCTAACACGTTCGTGTATATATGCGAAAAATTAACCTTGTTAACCTAGTATAATCGTAATGAGTGCTGCTCTAAAACAATCACAAAAACGTCGGATAATACTTCCAAAAATATCCCAATTTAATCAATCAAACTTAAGCTCTCGAAGGAAAACATTTAATATTATCCTTAATCATGCCGACAATCAAACCAGAAAATTTAACTCGATAAATAAAACTAAATGCATTTATATGTATATTAATAGTACTGTAACTAATTTACAAAGAAATAAAGAATACATAAAACTAGGAAAAAAACAAATTAGTCGAACAAAGACATCATCACAACAGGCCTGGTTTTAGGGATGGGCGACGTCGGCAGCTGCCTAGGGCGTTAGTTTACATGGGGCGCCAAATAGTTCTGAGAGGAATCCAATGAAAAGTGACCAAAAACAGATAATAGCAAAAATTTTTAAAAAAACAACCCCAAAATGACATACACAATCTTAAAAGGATTGGAATATATTAAAATACTTCATGAATTATACTAAAAATAATATTTTTTGAAATACTTGATAATGCACATTTAGTTGGCGGAAACAACAAAATACAAGGTTAATTTCTATTTAAGAGTTTTCATATTACATAATAAAGTCTCATGTCTCATACGTCACCAAATTCCATTAAAAACATTTGATTTAAATTTATATCTTTAGATTTTTCAAAAAATAGGTTGTTTTTTAAAAATTTTTGCTATTATCTGTTTTTGGTCGCTTTTCATTTGTAATCGACCTAGTTTTGATTTCTTTGTCAATTCTATTAAATTTAAAAGTTTATGACCTTTCCATTTTTATATGGATATATATATATATATATATATGTATGTATTAGGAGCCTGTACATTCCCCCCCTATAAATTTTCACTTTAACCCCTTTACAGAATATAAACATTGAGACAATAAAAAATCTTGCGGTAAACACAGCGGCTGTTGAGGTTGTTAAAGAGTGTAAGTTAAATACAAAAGAAATAACGATGGTGTAGCATTAAGATGCTACAAAGTTGCTTGTGTGAAAAACAAAACATATGTATCTATTAGAAGAAACAGCTTCTTTGATACATTTAAACTTGAGTTAAAACTTATAAGAAAAGTAGTATATTGTTGGTTTACAGATGTTAATCAATGTAAAGTCGCAAGGGATTAAGGTGTTCACTAAGATGTTGTTTGCATCATATATATATCAAGCTTCGAGAAGCTGCGAAGTTATACATAGAAAGGACTGAATATAAATTGGGTGGACGGGGTATAATATACCAGATTGACGAATCCATGTTCCGATATAAGCAAAAATATCACGTGGGGAGAGTACCACAAGACCATAGGTGGGTCTTTGGTATCGTGAATATATCTAGTACACTCTCTAAATATTATGTAGAATTGGTTGCAAATCGGTCCGCACAAACATTATTGCCTCTAATACATCAACGTATAAATGAAGGAAGTATAATATGGTCAGATGAGTTGAGATCGTACAGAAATATTGCAAAGTTTATTCATCAAACAGTTCATCATTGATTACATTTACAGAAACAGGTGTCCACACTCATAATGTCGAGTCCTTGTGGTCAAAATTGAAAAAAAAGTTCAAAACGCAGAATGGTAATAGCTTTACAAGTTTAAAATTAGACTTAAGTGAATGGATGTGGAAAGACAATATAGCCTGTAATGATTTCAGGCGCGATTTTGATTTATTAAATTTATAACATATGTATTACGCTTTTTATAACCACCTTTATCATTACAGTAGAGTTTTTTACTATTTAGACAAATAAATTTAAAAAACTTTGATTTTCAAAAAGGGGGGAAAATCTGTACCACTTTTCGAAGGGGGTGAAATATATATATATATATATATATGTGTGTGTGTGTATTCATCTATATGCATATATATAATATATACATACATTTTCTGATGATCACAAAAGTCAACCTTAACCGCTTCAATTGATATAGACAGAGAATATTTTTTCCGGGGCATTCCTCAATGAGGTCAATCTTCACCAGTTTAGGATCGTGCTCAGTTGTTGCTTCAATGGTAACTGTTTGATTTTAGTGTCATAAATCTTGTTTGTCGCGTCTGTGTGCGCGATTGTAGTGTTTTTGAGTTTTATGAATGGTGCAAGCACAGCGTTAGCTTTTTTAGATATTGATTTTTGTAACCGAGTTATTATTATGAAATTTTGGTGATTAAGTCATTTTCGAGTTTTTTGGAATTTATGTAATTTTCTTAATTTTGCTTAATCACTTAACCGGTCAACTCGTTGGTATCACAAACTTAAGATTTTAAGTTGATTTACTTATCTAGTTTTCACGTTGAACTTGGGTCATATCTGGTAAAACTATTCATTTTTCAATTGTAGGTTGAGTATGTTTTAAGATCTCAAATGTTAATGGTATTAAGCTTATACTTTACGTGGTAAAATTATTTATGAAAAAATATTTATCCTAGCGTTGTAGGTCCAATAAATGGTTTTAATTATAATAAGGTTCTTTATAAACCTAAACCTAGCTACTACTATGATTGTCGCGAAATTGGTTAATACGGTTCCACAATATTTTATCCCACTTTCTGCAAATTTACTAGAGATCTTATTAATTACTATTTTTGTACTTACTATTAAAATCAGGTTGTGATAATAAGTTGTTAACATCTCGTTGTCGGATATTATCACGATTTGTGGTTGAATTTTACTGCTAATTAATTTCTTTGTTTATTACAGTCACACGCTCATTTCACAAATGCACAGTTTATCGTTTATTTATGACCTCAGGTTTCTTGGAAAAACCGCGTAAGCATAGACATATTTGTGTCGAAAACTTTAACAATTTCATACACTAAAGTCATCTTTTCAGTGGATTTTAAATAAAAATGAATAGCATCAGCCGGAGCTAAAGAACAAATCTTTTACCCAGACTAGTTTCCGAACTGTGGACCACGTTTCTGTTCAATGCTCTGTGACCTGAACTTTCCGGTATCTGTGAAAGAAACAATATCATTCCTAGTAGGTGCTACACCGGGATCTATGAACAGTCTGAGCGAGAAACCGTTCGGTGCACTGTCGATAATAAGACTGGTGAACGTGACATGATTTTAATAATCGGAGATCTACTGATAAAAACCAGCAAGGCCTTGTACATTATTTTTTTTAAATTACTAAAGGAATACATACAAATACTAAAATTTAAATGGAAAACTAAAACTAAACAAAAAATTTCCAAAGTTGAAATAAATTTTTGAGTTTGTAAAATGCTTTTTAAAGTTTTGGATAAAGTTAGGATCATAACTGGATCAATTTTTACTCAATTTACTTTAATTATTTATTTGATTATTAATTTATGGGTCTTAACCCAACAATAGGTTAACAAGATTTTTTCTATTTCGAATATAAAATTCGATACATTTTTAAATTTTGAATACTTTTTGATTTTATTTTTATATTCTAGTAATGTTAAAATTTAATTTTTTTAGTTGTAACATACTATTACATTTTTATAGACTTTCTTAATTTAAATTAATATATGATATCAATCAAAATAAAAATTGGACATGGTAAATATTCTATAACAATGAATAACAAAATTAATTAATTATAAAATATAAATTATTATTAGATTTTAACAAAAATAATAAGCAATTGTTGTTTATTTTCTAGAATATTCAAAATTTATTATGATTTGTTTTATTGAACTAATTTCATTATGCTTGAGGTTAATCAAAATTTCAAAAGAAATCATAAATTATAATTATCGATGGGAAAAGGAATTGGTTTACTTTTTGAATATGAAACTCAAAAGATCGTACAAATTAATAGCACAAAGGTCGGAGTTATTAATAGAATTATTCAACTTTTAATAATAGGTTACATCGTTTGGTAAGTGAGTTTTATTATTATTTTTATTGGTTTAAAAATATAAATTTATTTGGTTTCGAATCTAAAAATGCAAATCAGATAAATATGCTTCTTCCTTGATAAAATCCTAACTTTTTTACTATAATGAATATTCACTGAAAAAGTAATAATAAAAATAATAATAATATAGATTGTTTTTGTAAATACACATTTTCCCAATGTTCACAAATAATTTTTTTCAGTTGGGTAATGATTGTAGAAAAAGGTTATCAGGAAATAGATACTCCAGTTAGTGCAATCACCACGAAGGTTAAAGGAATAGGATTTAGAAACGTATCTGATAATCCATCATACGGAGTGCTAACCTGGGACACGGCGGATTATGTTGTACCCCTCAGGTTAATAATATTTATAATTCTGACAAATAAACATTATTTTATAAAGGAAAACAATGCATTTTTTGTCATAACAAACGCTGTGATTACCCCAAGACAATCGCCAGGAGTCTGCAGAGAAGTAATTGTGTTTATTTCGATAATATAATAAGCTTCCTATTTTTTATTATATATAATCAGAATATTAGTGAAAATTTTTTAAATTCATTATAAATGAAGGTTGTTTAGTCACTTGAACCTATCAAACCTATATTGTTACGGTTTTATAAATGATTTACAGCAAGGGCCCTGCAAAAGTCTTCGTCGAAGAACACTTTTACGAGTTCAACAAGTGAACCGGTTATATTTTCGTTTCGATTCACATTGTTATTACAAGTCAAACATTTCATTCTTATTTAAGGAAATTAATACAAGAAATTAATTCAAAGCCTCAAAACATAAGAATAGGTTTATATTGTAAAATTCCATTTATTTTCATAACGATTATATATTATTCATTTTGATTAAGTGGTATAAACTTAGTAAAGTAACACTTGATAAAGACAGAGCCAAAAATTTGTGTTATATAGGGAAAATATTTATCTATAGTCACAATTAAAATAGATTAAATGCAAAATGGAAACTAAAGCAAATCAAAGGAGAATGAAAAATTAAGGATTTTGTTGAATATATTATTATATAAAAAATATATTATTATAATGACTAAATTAAAAAGTTTGAATTAATAATGATCATAGTGATGAAATTATTAATTGTTGTTTAAGATAATAAAATAAATAATTAGCATTTATTTTCATATAAATTCAAACTTATTAAAAATATTAAGTATTATTATAAGGCAAAATCGACGATTGTACAGAATTAATTTTTAATGATTTGTCAAGATAAAAATAAATGAAATATCATCAAAAATCAAAGATCAAAGGTAACCAAAAAAAGAAGTTAATTTTGATTTTTGCAATGAAATTTATAGACTAGGGCAAGGGTGGCCAAACAAAATGATCTTACAGGCCACTTTAGAAATGCATCATAACTCCGCGGGCCTCATATAAAATTATATTTCCTCATATTAGATTTTGATACACTATAGATATTTTTGAGGAGTTAAAAATTGAAACATGATATATATGGTCCAAACGGTGAGTTGTAGAGGTAGGCTAATTCGAAAACGATTTTATTTTCGACAAGGATGTGACACAAATATGACAAGCAAAAAAAACAAATATAAATTCTACAGAATTTTTTTCAGTGTTTGCCACCTCTAAAATTTAGTTATTATTTATGTAGTTAATGTTTCAACAGAAATAGTAAGATTCATTTTGCAAATTCAAGCTTTATAAAAATATTCTTGGATATTTGTGAATTGAGATATTGTATATTATCGGTAAAGGGCCAAGTCAATGATGTTAATGCTATTATTTATTACTTTAATGTGTATTTAAAAAATTGCAGGAGAAGAGATTCTCTTTGGGCTAAATTTTCTAACCTTGCAAATGTTTTTTCAAGAAATTTAACAAAAAAAATGACTAATAGCCATATTATAACCATTTTTAAAGATTTTACCTGCAGTTCTTTGTCTTGCAAGAGATAGATGTCTTGATTCAAATATATATATATATATATATATATATAAATATATAAAGCAATTTATTAAACACATTCCATTAAAAAAATAATTGAAATTAAAGCAGATTTAATAAATTTTCTTAATCATTTGGGAACATTTTTAAAATAATATTTACTTTTCATCGGGACCTGCTGTTCACACTGAAAAATTTGGCATTACTTTTAACACAAGATGAGAATTTGCATTTAAATGCGCAGAAAAACAGTTTCCAGAAAAGAAGATTTTGGCCCACTACACGGCGTTTGATTTTTCAAAGTGACATAATATTTATTTTATTTTATCATTAAGATCTTTTGACTTCGTCAAATTAGATCTGTTTTTATTTACAACTCCGTTTATCTTCATTTTGTTCTGATCAATAATTAACTTTTTATTCAACACATTTTATTATAATGAAAATAAAAACTAACTGCTTAAAGTAAAATTTATAAATTTACAAATTAAGGCTTTGTAAAAAAATTATTGCAAAACTAAAATGTATATGTATAATTTATGTAAATTTTTCTCTCGGGCAATAAGTAAAACTGGCGTACTGTTCGCTCCAATACCGCAAATCTGCGAACCATCTTTGAATCGTAAGCTTTTACTAAAACTAAAAGAAAAATATATTTACTACTGTAAAAAAATTAATGTTATTTTTCCCCGTGATCTGCTAAAAGAAATTTGTATTTATTACTGAATAATTAATCTTTCAAAAATTCTGGCTATTTGATTAAAGCTATCAGTCCTTATGGACCGAATATCAAGTTATAGGATCCAGGAGTATTATTATTTCTTTTTATCTATTTCAATATTCACTTTTATTTTGAAACTATATATACATCAATTCTATAAAATTAAAATTAAAATTGCTCATGTCTAGAGTCCAGATGTTCGAGACGCTCGGTGCAAAAACGACAGTGATTGTCAAAAAGCCAGTAATTTAATCACAGCCTCTGGGATGTTTACTGGAAAATGCTTAAACTATTCAAAGAAATTTGGATTGTGTGAAATCCGAGGTTGGTGTCCAGTTGAAAATGATTCTCTCCCAATAAAGAACGAGCCGCTTTTTCCCATGGTAGAAAACTATACAGTTCTTATTAAAAACGATATCGAATTTCCAAAATTCCGAGTGAAAAGGTAAGTTTTAGGATTTTTATTTTGTTTTTATTGAAAATTCCAATTTATCTAGGAGAAATGTTTTGGACTGGTCGGGGAAAAAATTTCTTTATACTTGTAGATTCGAGGCCAATCATCAAGAGAAAAAGTACTGTCCGATAATAACCTTCAAAACAATCTTCAAGCAGATAAATGCGACTAAAAAACTGTTATATGAGGTGGGCAAGGATAATTGAATAAAAAAATCAGAAATAAATATAAACGACAGAATTACTCCCTCATCCATTCGATAATTATCTTTTTGACTCATAATTTAGGGAGTAACATTGGGAAAATGCCAATCATACAAAGTACAGAAACAATGTCATAAATAGAAATAATAACAACAAACTCCAATACCAAACTAAATAAATGAGGATTTTTCCTTCGTCGGTCATGTGAAATGACAATTAGAAAATAATTCGAGAATAATTTCCCTTATTAGATTATCGGTGACGATATCAACAGCAATTATTCTAAAGAAATATGGGAAACTCCATGGGCGTTTAAGAGCTATTTTTACGATAATTTGACTAGTCTATCCTTAATAATTGATAACTGGGAATATGGGGGGCTTTCTGGTAAACAAATATTAGTCTCATGTTTTGTTTTATTTATAAATAAATAATAAATAATTCAATGTAGACACATTTTCGGTTACTGCAAAAAGTAGTAAATGGAGTCATTAATGCGTTTTAAAAGGTCTATTCGGGACAAAATTACTGGATGTTTAAAACTGGTATAGTTTTGGAAGGTGAGGATATCTAGCAACCATATGTAGATCATTGGGATATTAACCAGTTAAAATGTAATATGGGTTTTGAATTTGCAAACCAACTATCAAAACTGTCAAAAATATTTTACAGTTTGCTTTTCTCTTGATTTTCTCAAAAATTAAATATTATCTTTCTTTTCTAAATTTATAGTATTTGGAATGTTTTTTTTCTTCATTTTAATTAGATTATAGATCAATAAATTAGAATTCTACACAAATTTATTTATTTAGTTTTACATTAATTAAACAAAATGAAATTGAATATAATCAACGAAATATGAAAAAAAGATATTTCTTTATTTCCTACTTAAATGAAAAATAATTAATCAATTAAATTTATTCAACCGTAAAAGTTTTATTTTTTCTTCCTCTTTCTTGAATTTACTCAGGATACTAGTTTAAATGTAGAAATTATATTTTCTCAAAAATAGATATAAAAATCACATTTAGGAAATCAAAAGCAATCAAAGCAATAGCCTGATATTAATTTCCCGTTGAGAGGCATTAATAGTTTTCCTCTGTGAAATCCTAATACTATACATATTTTTTATGACTTCTTATCATCTTTTATTTATTTACAAAATTATATACTAGGGAGGAGTGGTGGCAATTAATATTCATTGGGCATGCAATCTAGACTGGAACTACAAATTTTGCAATCCTGAATATTCTTTCAGAAGATTAGATGATGAAAATGCAAACATTGCAAAAGGCCTAAATTTCAGGTGATATATATTTTGATACTAAAAACAGTAAATAGCATAATTAACCTAATTCAAATATTAAAATTATTTTTGAATGTATACTTATGAGAAACAGATATTCTAAGCCGGCAATAAATTTTATACAAGTGCTCATAAACATTAACCTTTTCTCCTTGAAAACTGTAATTTTCAGGAAAAAGTGTCAATTTTCGAAGACTGTGTTTATTCTGCAGTACGAAGATCGTGCACATACGTTTAGCTCAAAAGGTTACTTTCTCAAGGAGCTTTTTAGTACCTGTTATAATATGATTTTTTTGTCTATTAGTGTATGCTAATAAATACATGTATTCACAATACAGAACACGTAATCAGGAAAATAATCCGTACAATTTGAAAGATCTTTAAAGAATTCCTTCAAAGCGAAAGGATTAAATATGCAATGCAAACCTTATTTTACAGTCTGGAATGCAAACCTAGGGTATATTGATACGCAATGTTTTTCACCAATGTATTTTGGTTTTAATCATCTTTTTTTCATAAAATAATTGTTACAAAATATAATAGTCCCAATCTATTCTTCGTATAAAGCATGATTTCTAACAAATTTTCTGAAATAATTTGTCAAACTGAGAAAGCTTCTTTTCCTAATCTGTCTTAGTATCATTTTTATTTATAATATGACCCAAAACTTTTGTTTCTTATAAGTTAAAAATGCATTTTGGTAAGTTTATTTTAAAACCAACTTCTTGAATCTTACAAAAATCTTTTTATTCTTTTTATATGTCCGATTTAATTTTCTGCTAATATAAAGATAGCGCCTAAATTTAGTAAATCTAAACATACTCTAATATTCGATTTATTCTTTTTAAGACACCAATGACACTAAAGCACTAAAGCACGGGTTTGAATTTTTTTTTATTCTTCCAAATTTTTTTGTATTTCTTGTATTTTATGAGCAATATGAATAGGTGGAAAAGTCAGGATAGTAGGGTTAGTAGTTACTGAACTTTGTATCTTAACTACTCTGTTTAATCAACAGGGTTTTTACCACATCACATTTATGTTTCATGAATATATTCGAAAATTCTGTAAATTTATTTATCGTTGAATCGATATCTTCTCTTCTAAATTCTAAATTAATTAATTGATTTATTTTTACTTTAGCTTTTAATTTAATATCAAAACAATTCATCATTTCTAAGCCTGCAATTATTCTAGGGTAAATTGTATTTGCCACAAAAATCGTATTGCAAATTATAATCTAGAAATTTGCATTTTTAGTAATATTGTTCTTCTCACTTTAAACATATTCTTGTTCTCACATATTCGTAGTCATACAACGAATCGTATGGTTTTTTGCGTGTTCTGTCGGAAAATTGATTTGTACTTTGATATTGTTCTATCAATCCAAACTGTTTTTGACTGCCATTATATGTTCTTCAATTATTATATGCTTCTGTCTTAATTGTGTTTCTTTAATGTCCCAGCATTAATGCTTATAATGACCATTTCTGGAACATAAAGAAAACTTTACGTTTGTGCATTCTCCTCGAATTTAACCTTTATTTTCAAACGCCCAACTTTGCAATTTAAAACACCCGGTCCCGTTATTGAAGTCACTTTTATTTAGCATATCGAAGTTCCCTGCATCAGTGGTTCTAGAGTTAGGGACAATTGATTACTTATTCTGTTAAAAAAATGGTTTCCTTCTAGATTTTGATTGTATCCGCATATCATTTATTTTTATGTAGATATGGTTCACTTGAAAGTTCTTTATAAATTTCTTTCATTCTTATAAACTCATTGGCTTTATCAAATGATTTAACTGCATCTAATTTCAGTTCCTTTTTTGTACACATATCTTCCATTACATTATGCATTAAAAATAGCATTAATGCAGCTTTTTTAATTTGTGTCGAAGAGCAATGACGACAAGCTTTTACACTTCATTATATGAATCATGGCTAAATTGTTCCTTGGGTCGAACGTATTTTTCGGTTCCAAATGGAAAATTTCAAAATAATCTATTGGCAGTAATTGATAAAATGAAAGTAGTGGAAGTTGAGCATTATTATTCAGGAATATTTGAGTTGAAATGGTTTCTTTGACATCTCTCAAATTTGTTTAAAGATCAAATTTTTAATATTTTTTTTGTTTAAATAAAGTGCAAGTTATTTTTTATTAATTTATTGGTTTAAATGAAGTGCCTTGTATTTAAGTTTTTAATTTTTTGTTTCAATGAATTTATTTTTTATTTTTTAAATTATTAATTTTTTAATAAATTTTCATTTAATTAACAAAAACCTTTTATCGATCAAAACGGCACTAAATTATTTTCAATAAAAACGCGTAAAAATAAACTTTTGATAAAAATACTAAAATATCATAAAAATATGGTATCTTTACAGTGAATTTCGGTCTCAGAATTCCAGGTCAATTTTAACTCTTCGTTAGTCGCATTCGATCTGAGAGATACATACGATATTTGTTTAGACGCCATTAATTTACGGTAGCAGTGGAGGGGATGGCACTCCGTCTAGCCTCTTAACGCAAGGCTGATTTTGGTTTAGTAGTAATCTAACTTTGCTATGAATAGTTTCGTTTTCTGATACAGCTAATTTGTATCTATTATATTGTGACTATTTACGTAAGTATTACAAAACATTTGTTTAAAGATTTTATTGATTACATTTGTTTACGGTTGACGAAGTACAAATTTGGCCAATGTGATAAACATCGTTGTTTAGAGCATGCAAACATTTTATGTGAGGAATGTTTTTCTAATAAAAATTAATAGAAGATTAATAAAAATAAATATTACCATATTAAATTTATTATAAAATGATTTTTGTATGTCTTGTTACTTTATTGAAAAAATAATTATATCTGTGAACAGTTTTTCAAAACTTTTGAATAAATTACTTTAAAACAATATAGAAAAATATATTCTTGACCCTATTCCTCAAAATACATATTAATTTTTTTGTAAACCTGATTTTTAACTTATGTATCTATGGGATACATTGCGACTCATGAGGTTCTTTAACGTATTGCGACTAACGCAGGGTTAATAGTATTTTATTATTTCGAAAAAAAACTCGATTAAATATTTCTATTCATTCAATAGCTCTGAATTCATGTTGTGGTTGCCATGTTAAAACAAGATAGTACTATAAATAGTATTGAAAGATAAATTTTAATAATATTTATAGTACTATCTATTACACTGGGCCGGTGCTATAGTATTTGGCGCCCTAAGCGAACTAAAAATATGGCGCCTCTAGTTAAGAAACAAACTCATAAATCATATACAACTTAAATTATTTTTACATTTGCAATTGTGGTAGTATAATTCACGAAGTATTTTAATTCATTCCAATCCTTTTAAGATTGTATATGTCATTTTGTGGTTGTTTTTTTTTTAATTCTTACTATTATCTGTTTTTGGTCACTTTTCATTGGATTCCTCCCAGAACTAATTGGCGCCCCGTGAAAATTGGCGCCTTAGGCAGCTGCCGACGTCACCTATGCCTAAAACCAGTCTTGATATTACATAATCTATAAAATGATTATTGTTAGTTTCTAGAGATTTATTGAAACGGCTGAAGTGTATATTTACTTCATTTCGTTGTACACAAACATTCTCGTGTTGTTCATAAACCATCAAGGTCATCACGACCTGATTATATAATTAGTTTATTGTAAGTTAATATTATATAAGCAAAAATTGAACGCATATATTTTTAAAAATAAAATTTCAAATAATAATATTTAGTGCTTATTAAAAAATACACGATGAGTAGTTTTAAATGTGTCTTTGAGGTTCAACCTAACCTAGACATATATTCAGCTCAATATGACCCGACCATCGGTTGAAAATATATTAAATGTAATTAAGATTTTTAATGATAATAAAAAACAATAAATTAATTTTCATATAGTCTGATTTCTATATAACTTTGATTTTTTTTGTCATCGAATAAAAAAGAAAACTGATTTAGTATAAAATAACGATAATTTAAAACACTATAAATGTAATTAAAATTCAGATTTATTATAGAATAAAAACTAAAAATTATTTTATTATTAATATTCTATCTAAACTATTTATTTACTTTTCAATATTTATTTATTAAATTATAATCATAATTTCATTCCAAAAAACTGATATGTTGCCCACCTTTGCTATTAAGCCAGGAGAAAGAAATTATCCCAATAATACTGATAACAATTTCGGGAAGTTAATATTATGTCAATAAATAATATTTATTAAAGTCATTAATTTGTGAAATTGGTCATTTATTGAGTAAACTAAAAGGTTAATAATATATTTTTTTAAACCAAGTAGATAAAATAATTATATTAATGTTCTATCTATAAAATCTAAACCATAAAATATTTTTAATACATATATATATTAAAATTCTTGAATACTTTAAATAAATATGATTCATAGTTAAATTTTGTAGAAAATATTATGTCACACACACACATATATATACATATATATATATAAACAATCACACAAAATTAACTTTGAATTAAATAAAAGAAAGCACCAATCTAAATATATATATTTTTAATACAATATATTTCGACAGCCTCACTGTCATCGTCGTTTACTAATACCAATCAACTCCATAAGTCGATTGTAAACAAGAACTTTAGTGCAATGCCACATACATTGGGATGACTGCCCGTCATCTCCGTTCTCAAGTTCTTAATAACTGTTAACTGAAAGAATTGAATAATATGAGTCAACACAATTGT
Organism: Schmidtea mediterranea; assembly: GCA_022537955.1. Taxonomy (NCBI): domain Eukaryota; kingdom Metazoa; phylum Platyhelminthes; order Tricladida; family Dugesiidae; genus Schmidtea; species Schmidtea mediterranea. The sequence goes on along the minus strand of CM039680.1, from coordinate 148,419,968 downwards.
TGTCCGGAATTTGTGTTTATTGGTGGATTTCAAGACCTACTTAGATTGTGTTCGGAACTTGGCTATAAATATATATGTCATGGGTGCAATGCCATATAAATTGAAATGACTGCCCGTCAGTTCCGCTCTCAAGTTCTTGTTCACAATCGTATTATGGAGTTGATTGGTATTAGTAAACGCAAGTTTGTGCTGAAAGATGAAAATAAATGTAAAATGTTTTCGTTTAAAAGTTAGTTTAACTTTTGTGGAGTCCTCAGAGGAGAAAAGAGGATCGAAATTTGTTTATGGAGATTATCGAGGCTCTTGAAGAGACATATTCTATCACCTGAATTGTTGTAAATGTTGCATGGAGTTTTAGAAAATAAAATATGGAAAATTGTTTCATTTTTAAAATGTAGATACGTGCGGAACTGCTCCCTAAAATTATATGTCAATTAATACTTAATCTTTAGTTCAAAAGAAGAAAGAAAATATAAAAGAAAAGAATATTCATGAAATATGAAGAAAGACTTAAAAATAATGAAGCCTTTAACAAATCTTAGTCTCAGACTTATCTCAAAAGAAATGACAACTAGATAATTTAATATTTTTTTATTTCCGATAATTGACAACAACTTTTATTTTATGTTTTCATATCACTACGCCTAGCATTAGATAACACAGGGCAATTTTGAAATAAATATATTTATTGTTAGACAAATTTAATTTTAATCATTAATTTAAAATTTTATTTTTGACAGGCTAGAGTACACTTAAGAAAAATTCGTTCTTTCGAAACGAAACAGTCAAATAAGACAGATATCATCCATAGATAAATTATTATTGTCATTAGATAATAAATATAAGCTTTCTTTATAATATTTTATGAATAAATATTTTATTATTTTATTTTTATTATTATTATTATTATTATTATTATTATTATTATTATTATTATTATTATTATTATTATTATTATTATTATTATTATTATTATTATTATTATTATTATTATTATTATTATTATTATTATTCCTTTAAATATTTATCAGTGATTTTGCAGCATTATGAAAGCTGAATGAATAAAAATGTATTTAAAATTTAAAAATTCATTTTAAAAATGTTTCTATAGTTTTTCATTGTAAAAACGTGGATCAAGTTCAAATATTTTCCTCAAGTTTAAAATCAAAAAATATTTATTTTTATTAATTATATCCGTTTTTCAAAATCTTTTTTAAAAATGTTATCTTTCTACGTACCTGGCTAATAATCCCTTAATCTTTTCGTTGCAAATCTCTTTGAGCCGTTTCAACCCTCAGTTTACATTTCGACAAATTTCACTCAATATTTTGATTCTGAACAACTGTCTGTGAATTTAGGACGTTTTCAAAATGATTAACGGTTAAATGTTGAAATCTTAACTGGCCAAAAACATGAGAATAATTTCTCCATTAGTCAGATTGGATTATTGTTTCAGGTTTACAGATTTATAAAATTATTAAAATACGACTCAGTACGAATTGAATGATATTTTTTATATTCTGGGATGTAATTGTATTGAGGTATGTGATTTTCCTGTCCCTTATATGTTAACCCAATATAATTAGGACATATAAGAACAACTCGTTTCAATGCTGCATATGAGTGTAAAATTTCTACAATATCAGCAATATCTCCGATCAGTGCATGTTCTGGTATTTCAATGCTATAACAGCTTATCAAATATTTTCAAAACAAAATCAAAAAATTTTTAAATATTTTAAAATTAATATTAATTTGGAATATATCAAGTGCAAAATTTTCCTCCTGAAGTGAATTTTTGTACCTGATCCAAAAACGCTACAAAAATTATAAACAAATATTATTTATGAGTGTAAAATTTCTACAATATCAGCAATATCTCCGATCAGTGCATGTTCTGGTATTTCAATGTTATAACAGCGTATCAAATATTTTCAAAACAAAATCAAAAAATTTTTAAATATTTTAAAATTAATATTAATTTGGAATATATCAAGTGCGAAATTTTCCTCCTGAAGTGAATTTTTGTACCTGATCCAAAAACGCTACAAAAATTATAAACAAATATTATTTGTTATAATAATACTTTATCCAAACACATATTTACTTATAGTAAACAATCCTATTCAATAATTGCCAGTGATAGCAAATTACAAAATCAGGATCACGGTTGATCGTACAGCATCAATGGCTTAATTATAATTACAGTTTTAGTTGAAAATGTAAATAAAATGACAAGATATTTACAGTTTTATCATTAAAATTTCAATATTTATTTAATTTTATTATTTTTTTAATTAGTTCGTTGCACACCACCTGAAGCCAGTTAATTTTCTTTGTGTATATACCAGTTAATGATTGTAGAGAATTAATATATATATACAGGGTTTTTCAACCTATTTTGAAAATTAATTAAAAAATATTAAAAAAATAAATATATTTAATTTTATTATTACTTCTTTTACTTTATATATAAACAGACAATATTAGGCCAAATAATAATGTTCTTAAAAATATTAATTAACTTTAATAATTAGTCATACTATAAAGAAAAATAAGTGTATACATAAATATTCAAACTCTTTATTTACTACATAAATATTAAAAAATTTAAAAAAATCATAAATTGTGTAAAAAGAAATCATTTTTATATATATTTTTTTATAGAAAGTAATATTTGAATTTTAAAATAAAAATATTGAGAATTAATAACAGAAATTATTTTTGTATTATAAACTTGCTTTTGAAGAATTGTATTTCTTCATTTAAATACAAAAACACAAAACAGGGTAATTTTAATTTTCAACCTGATTGTACAACATAATATTAATTAAACATTTAGAACTTTTTTTTATATTTGAGTATAAATCAATCAACTTTCTATGCTCAGTAATATGCGTAAAAATAATACTGTTTCAAAATCCGATCGTGAACGAATTATAAGTTCTTATGAAGAAATAATTCAGGAAACAGAAATTTCTCAGATTTTAAATATTAAATATTTTTAATTTTTTTTAATCTTTTTAAATTTTTTTAATATTTTTGTTGTAAATATTTGTAGTTTGAATATTTATGTATACAATTATTTTTATTTTTAGTATGGGTAATTATTAAAGTTAAGAGAGTATAAATTATTTGTAGTGTGTTAATTTATTTTCATAAATTTTAATAATTATTAAAGTTAGTCGACATTTTTAAGTAATAACATTATTATTTGGCCTAATATGGTCTGTTTCTATAAAAAGTAAACAAAGTAATTAAAAAAATAAATATATTTATTTTTTAATAGTTATTAATTAATTTTCAAAAGAGGTTTAAACGTTTTCAAAATGGGGTGAAACCTTTTCAAAATAAAGTGAAATATTAAATCACCATAAACAACTGTTAAAGCAGCACTATAAATTCAAAATTTTGAGAAAATTTAAATTATTAAAAATTAAATATATAATTAACAGACAGACAAAATTGTTACTTTCTTATAATACTGAAGGGCGGCTCAAGAAATTGTTTTCAAGCAGTGCGCCCTAGGCGAACTTTTACGAAGCGCATACCTTAAAGAATATCGACTGAAACATTATGTTTTAATCATTTCCATTTCTTAATTCAATGTGTAGGTATTTCATAATTAATTTTCTATTGAGTAAAATTAAAAAAATGTTCATTTCTAAATATAATCATTTATGCATTTTCAATATACATACAGTAATAATAATAATTGTGAAAATAAAAAATTAAGGCATGATTATAATTTTCATTAAAAATTCACTTTCCTTGCCATCATTTTCGCAAAATCTTTCACTTAATCAGAGATGTCTAGGCTGTTTGATATTTCTTGTTCAATTGATAAGAAAGCCAATGCATTTAATCGATCCTCCGTCATTGTTGTTCGAAGATAACTGAAAATTCGTTTTTCCCTATAGAAATAAGTAGAATTCCTTGTTTTAAAAGCTGTTATGATAATTGAAATTTCCGCAGCTTTTCGTTAATTTCCCTATTACCCTAGACAAAGCTGAAATTCCTTGATTCTGGAGAAAATCCCCTGAATCTAGGATCACTGATTTACTGTATTAATTAGTACAAAAAATGAATTCGTATAGTCTTTCAGATAGTTTATAGTTGTCTGATAAGTCTATCTATTTTAACGCCTTCAAAAATTTAGTGCCATAGGCGGCCGTCTGATTCGCCTATATTCTAGAGTCACCCCTGATAATACTCTCCTCAAATTTCGCTTTAATTACAAAAATAAAATTTTTTTTAGATGAAATACAACTTTTGACAAACAAGATCCCTGACTAATATGATCCTAACGCAGAAAAGATTCCATGAATTACACTAATATGGTATTTTGAACTAATGAAAAAACACAATTTCTGAATTAAGCAACGTTTGGCTCCTTTCATTAATTTTGTAAATTTAAAAAATTTAAAAATCATTTATTAAGATGAATAGTTAAATTATAAAGAAAGGATAAATTTAGAAAAACTGTTTTTAGACATATTACTGTAAGGGAAATGAATCAAAGGGTTCGGTAGATTTTGTTGGCAACGTAGGATTTCAAGGTGTCTAAATAAATTATAAGTTACTTCAACACTGCTTTTTTAACTAAATCCCTGAATAACCTCACAGAATTATCAGGTAACCATTTCATACAGGATTTTTTTTAATTTTGTGTAAAATAATTCAACAATTACAAAAAACTTGTTTAGTATTTGATCTCCCTTCATATTTAGATGATTGAATGTTAAGTGACCTTTCAAACATGTTGTTTCCAAAAAATTACCATTAGAAACAAATTTATCCTCTTGTATGATTTTAATTTCATAATCTCTGCTACGCTGATAATTTTAAAATTAATTATATTTTAAAGATAAAGTTATTCTTTGATGTTTGAAATGATTTTAAATTGAATAAACAAAATTATAGACGTGTGGTAATTATAAACTCAAAATTTCAAATATACTCAAATTTAATCAAAGTTTCTTTAGTTTCATTTTTATGTACGCACAAATTAAAATTTAGAATATAAATGGAATACCTAATTATTTAACACTGTATTATTAGGTTGATCTTTTTAGTAGGTAATCTTTGAGTTAAAAATTAAAAAAATGTATTTATTATAACTTTTTTATTAATAATATAAATATTTTCAGTTTAAATATTTAGTTTAATTAAATTTATTGTGCAACATATTTAACGCTTAATTAATGACTGTTGAATACAAAATTTCATTGGTTTTAATATTAAATTGACATTGTAAAATTTTTTCTACAGGGCCAGTGAATATACGAAATGAAATGTTCCAATATTTTGGATCAAATAAAATAAATACACAATTTTAAAGTAATTGGTTTTTGTAACTTCAATACAACAAAAATTTCACATGGATGTGACATACAAATTGTTTGCTTATAGCAAATTCAATTTGGACTTGGTGTAATTTGCTTTCGGTAAATTAAACCCGCTATTTGATTCTGCCACTGGACATTATTATTATATATTTTTTAAATTTTACTTATAATCAATTACTTTTAACTGCACTTTATTTTCAGAAAGACTCAATTTTTTTCAAAACATTGACAGTGGATTTTATTCACTATTAAAATATATGTTAACAATCAATCATATTTAAAATATCATAAATAAATTATTTATAATAAAAAATAAACATTTGTTTACCAGACGTAATTAGCGGTTTTGAGCTCATTAAGATTGGTACATATTGGGAAATGATTTTCGAAATATTTTGTCAACAACTTTTCGATTAAACAAACATTTGTTAAAATATTTAGTGAATGCCGAAAAGGATTTTGATGTATTTATTAATTAGTAGAAAATGACTCAGTTTTTATTGTTCTAGATTCGGACATTATTACCAAATAAATAACACGCCGCATCGAGATTTGGTAAAGGCCTATGGAGTAAGGTTTTTGGTGTTCGTCACGGGAAAGGCTGGGAAATTTAGTGTCATTCCATTAACAATGAATCTAGGATCAGGTTTAGCGTTATTAGGTTTGGTAAGTAAATTTTTTATATTTTTTTCATTTGGATTAAAATATTGAAAAACATTGCGAACATTTATTTTTAATTAAAAAATTTTGGTTTTTAAAATTATGAAAATAGAATTTTTTTGATAAATTATTAAATATTTAATAATTTGAAATTTAATAAATTTTAAAGCAAAAATAAAGAAATGGAATATATCATTATTAATTTATTTTATCTTCATTTCAAATTGTAAATCAAATTTTTTTTTAAATAACACGACTATTTGAAACATTTATTTTGGAGTACAAAAAATATATTTTTTTAAATAAAAGGAGAACTTTGTTTATTTTATCAATTCTAAAATCATAAAATTAAATAGAAGTTAAATAAGATTTACAAACCTAACAAATAAGGGGAAATGAAATGCAAATTAACCGATTATATAAAATAATAAAATAATATTTATCTTTAAATCAGCATCCTTTATAAGCCTGTAAACATGTCCTATAAAAACATTATTTGTTAGAAAAGAATGCTGTAAAATATTTATTGCTCTTTTAGATAACTGTGGAATGTGATTGAAATCCAAAATGTGTCTAAAAATTTTGATTCCGTTTATTTTTTACGGCAGACAATATGCTTTCATTTCTATGATACAAGAAAATTGCTCATATTTTAAGGAATCTTAGGAGAATTAAATGATTTTCATAAAGTCTTTTCATTCCCAAGCATTATTCTTTATCAAATGCAATTCACTCATTCGTTGATGTTAAGATATTTTTGTTTAAGATATTTTGTTTAGTTTTAATTTTCGAGGATCCATTGCACTCTTTGTATTTTTATGTACGAGCACAGCGCATAAAGGTAAAAAGAAATTTATTACTTTAATTAATCTTCAATATATTTTCTTGTACTAGTTTTTGATATTTTTGGCTAAGATTCACCGACACTGATAATGTTCATGTCATCAGTATTATATACATTAGTTTTTTGTTGGTATTTAAAAATTTTCGTATATTCATTTTCAATTTTTCCTAATAAAATAACATTATTTTAGAATTTTTAATTTTTATACACATTCAAGAAATCGTCTTATATTAAATTAATTAGTTTAACTTTTTTATGATTGGCTTAAAACACAAACACAGTTTAATAAAACAATCATATTGGATAGATAAACCTACAAAATATAAGTAAGCATGCGCACACACTCTCCTGAGCGTCCCAATACAATAGTGAATGCAGCATTCAGAATAATTGTCCAACTATAGCAAATTATTAAAAATTAATTAAATTTCAGCATAATACTTTATTAAAAAATAATAAAATCTGATATTGGTTGATTGAAAACAAAATTCATTTCTTGAATTATTTTTGTCGAACTGTTAAAATTGACATTTTATATTGGAATTAATTATCAGAACTTTTTATTTTGTTTATAATTTTTGATGAAAACAATTTTTCTGTAATTTTCCATTTGTAATTTATGCTTGATAAACAAAATAGATTTTTCCCTCGAAATACTTTTGTTGTTCACATCGGAAAATATTTATTTTCCCGCTATAGCGACTTGCCGGCTCGTTGCGGATGTCGAGACTTTTGGATTTAACATTTAATATTTCGAAATTTTTTGATTATTTACATTATTTTGGAATTTTAGAATTTATTTATGGAAACAGCAAATGATTTATGGGATATAAATAAGTTTTGATAATTTCCCATCGCATAAATATTTTGATGAATTCCACGAGTTGTAATGGTTTCCCACCTTCTTATTTGTTGGTCAATTTAATTCAGAACAATATTATTATAACTCCGACGTATGGAGATATATTTGGGGTCTATGGAATTTTCCCCTCCTAAAGCTACCCATTTACCATTTAACAATAGTTTTGTTCGATTCTAAATAATTTGTATTATTTTAAGGGTTTAAACATTGAATATTTAAATACTTAATTTCAAAATACTGTAAATGTATCTAGTTTCGAAAAGTGCTTTTCTCTTAGGGTCCCTACATTTTTTGAGAAACAAATAATAGTGCTAAAAAATGTGCATTAATAAAATTTTTGAACACAGCAAATTTTGCATAGCTATATAATTAAAGATTAATTATTAAATTAAACTTTTCTGACTTTCAAAATTAAATTTCAATTCACAATGTCATTTCAGGGCCTACTGTAGAAATTACGATATCACAAAATTAAAGCAATAATGTAGTGGTACAAGTTTTTTTAATAAATAATAATAATAATAATAATTATATATATATATTTTATCAATTTTGTTTTATTTCGCAAAATGTTGCTATTAATTTTATTTTCAATTTATTAACTGTTTTATGAATTTTTTTCAACATTATTAAACCAATGAAAGTAGACAAAAGTTTTATTATCCTTGGATAATTTCTGTCATGTTCATTGAATATTTATTAGTTATTCGATCGGTCGCTTTGCATCTAAAAGCGTATTTCTATAGTTCATCGTATTTTGATGTTTTGCTGCATACCCAATCAATCGTTCTGTAAATGCAACATAGCAGTGTGTTGTACGGTTTTCTTGATCATTAGCAATAATTACAGCTTTTCAATGTTTAAATACATTAACAATAAATAGGTATTACTCAAATCAATGTCAATATCGTTACCAGACATTTGAATAATTAAGAGTAAAATTAAAAATAAAATGAGAGGTTAAAACTTTATTTGCTACAAATCTCAAAATATTCAATCCGTAATAATTCTTCCAAAAAATTTCAAATTATACATACTAGTCAAAATCATAAAACATACAAATTCAAATTCATAATAAACCCTAAAGTCAGCTCCAAAAAGAATTCATACAATTCAAATTAAGCATAAAAATTAACAATTGCTCTGAATAAACTTCCCAGTCCAAATTCATAAATAACATCTGCAAATTTTTATAATTTATTAGACAAAAAAAATCATTTAAAAAACAATTCATAAATTCACAAATTTCATAAATTACAATATTGCTTCGCGTCTGTGTGCGCACCCAAACAATCAAAAAACTTCAATCGTGCACACAGACGCGAGAAACGAAATTGACGAATCCTTTTAACGAAACATGAATTTGGTTTTGTGACATCACTTTTCCGTGTTTGTTTATTGTACTATTTTTATGACTTACGTTTGTTTATTTTTAATTCCATTACAATTTTTGAATTTATTATATTTGTTCAGAATTTCTCAAAAGAAAATATGTATACCAATATTATATGAACACAATGCAGAATTTTGATATTTTTCTGTATAGGGATATTTTTTATTATAAAGTATAAAATATAATTATATTGATATTAAATTTTTGGGAAACGAGGAAACATTCTAATCATTTCAATTTCATAATAAATTTATTAGATTTAATTTTTCCCAAAATCTCAGTTATTTTCGACGGTTTAGCAATTAAATTGCTCTAACAAAACCGCAGGATTTGATAAATTAAATAATACCACATTTGTTTAAAAATAAGTATTTAATTTTAATTCATAAATTTTAAAGATTTATTGATTATTCTAAATATTTTTAAATTTAAATTAAAATCAAAAATGTTAAAAATCAATTTATTATATTACTACATAATTTAAAAGAATATTTAATACATTTTTATATTTATTCATTAATTATTATTATTATTATTATTATTATTTTTTTTTTATTATTATTAATGTAATTATTCAGGCGTCAATTCTATGTGACATAATCGTGCTGCATTTATTGGGATCAAAGAATGTCTATCAAAGAGCCAAATATGAAACTGTAGAACAAGACGAAAAGCTTTTGAACGAAGTAAAGAATTTATTAATTACAATTTAATTCTAAAAGTATTTTTACGAAATCTAAATTTATACAAGATTAGAAATGAGCAGTTGTGGTAAAAAGAACAGGAAGTAATTAAATTAATTAATGACATGAAAAGTCACAATTTTTGGTTATCATTTCTGAAAATTTCAACGAAAATAGTGAAAGTATTTGATCAAAACCAATTATGTCGTCTGTGATTTCCCAATCTCATTTCCATGAATTTCCTTGCCTTATCAAATTTGTGGCGTGATTTATTTTACTTTACATTGATAATTCGTCGTATTCAAAAAATAATAAATTTTGTGGGAAAATTAAAAGTAAATGTTTTGTCGCTTCTCGAGTGAAAACCGAGAAAAAAAGACTTTCATACCGTTGAAATGTTCCTAGAAATTCTTTTATAAACCTTTTTTAAAAATAATCAGTAGAATTTTTAATTTAATTTTTCACCATTCATTAAAAATACAAAAAAATAGACTTATAAATTTTTAAAAATATATACAAATTTTTGAGAAAAAGTCCAAAATTTTTTTCATAGAAAATTTTATAAGGGCCAAGTTAATTATAATTACATTCAAGAATGATGAATTCCAAAAATATCTTATTTTTAAATTTATATTTGCAACTGAGCCATAAATATTTTAATTAAAAATATATAAATTTTGCCTTAGGCATTTTGATTGTGTCCCAATATTGATTGATGCCTTCTACAAGCAGCAAGGCAGATCTAGAAAATGATTTATGATAATTGATGATTTAATAATCACTATATTATTACTTTTAATTCCATCAAAGTATATTATTATTATTATATTTATTATTATTATTATTATTATTATTATTATTATTATTATTATTATTATCATTATTATTATTATTGTTATTGTTATTATTATTATTATTATTATTATTATTATTATTATTATTATTATTATTATTATTATTATTATTATTATTATTATTATTATTATTATTATTATTATTATTATTATTATTATTATTATTATTATTATTATTATTATTATTATTATTATTACAAATTGCTTATTGCACACTTTTAAAATATAATTTTTAAAGCCCACAATTTTATAATTCTAAAAATATTATAATTATTGATATATAATGTAATTACCGTGAATAATTTATAATCTCTAATTTACTTATATCAGTAGCGTCCGTCCCATTGCAATGAGTCACGTCAAATGGGATTTTTATCCTTGTTTTAACTGGCCAACTATATAAATACATTTTTATTACCAATTGATGAATGTGGTAGATTTTTATGTTAATTTTAATTTGAAATGTGCTTGAAGTAAATACGAATTCAATTTTGTTAATTTTATGGCCGATAAAATACTTTTGGGTCAAGGAAACCCGTTTCTAATGGGGAATTCTCGTTTCTAAATATTTTTTGAATTGGAAAATAGAAAACTAAATATTGGAAAAAGAAAATTAGTTTCATGGGTCTTTACTGGCTCCCTTTTCAGCATTGAAAAAGAAATTACTGAGTTTTTCCTATTGAATTTCAATATATATTACAAGTTCATATAACATAAAATAAAATTTTTACCAACAATTACACAGATAATGAATTTTATTCGGCAATGCCTCAAAGAATTGTGTCGAAAGATTGTTTTATATTAATTCGACTTTATATAGCAACTTCATGGCGTCTTTAATCGGAATTTAAAGGATATTACGATGTCTCTTCAAATAATCACCTTAAATTCCAGACTGCCAGGTTCTCTATATAGTTTTATAGGATACTAACATCACTATTATTCTGCATTCACAATTTTAACTTTATTATGTATAATAATAGTGTATACTATACACTACAGGTGTGGCCAAAACTTTATCTTTTAGGGACTACTTATTTTGTAAAATATAGTCTGTGGGTGACTGTGAATATGGGTAAACTATTTTAGGAGTTTTCAAATTTTAGAAGATATTTTAATAAATAATCAACAAGAATTTCAATTAAACAAATATTATAGTAAATAAAGAAAACGCCTCTTTCAACACTTCCCAACGGTTTATTATATTTAATTAAAATATCAGCAACTTTGAATAAGGATTCGAGTTCATGTTGTATTCAAAAAGATTATTTTGTTGAGCAGTTAATTGTTCCACTTTAGCCTTTTTAACGCAGTACCACGTGGATAATATTTTTCTTAACTTTTATAAACTGTTAGAAAATGGCTTTCAACGTTTGCTTTCTTAGACAAAGCTGTTGTTGCATTGCATATAAAACACACACATTAATCTTTCATCATAATAAAAATAAATTTTCTTCTCATTTACTGTGATAATGATAACTTTTTTTCCGGACTGTACTTGGATTATTCATTCCAAAATAATAGGATTAAATATTATTAGCATTAAAATTAATTATCATTAACTAACATATCTGCTTCTGTTCGTTGTATGAATAAATAAAAAGAAAAACGAAAATTGCAAGTTAAAACAAGTGTACAAACACGGAGTAAAAAGTGAATTGAACTCAGGGGCTGTCACTTTACTGTCTGACATATGATGTCACCATTTTGTAAGATTGCATTAATATGCCCATGCGTTACGACTACAATATTTTTTAAAGTTAACATTCATTTGCATTTTTCATCGGAATAAATACAAACAGTATATGTACGTTGCACAGACAGCTTATTATTGTGAGAATAAATCATCGAATAAGGATTTTCAAACATTTATTTAAGTTAAACCAAATTGTTCAAATTTAGCTAAGCGAGCTACTTTTCAAACCTTTTCAAATATATTAAGAGTTTTATATGTAAGACTTTAAATTTAAAATATTAATCATTTAACTTACTACCTTGTCTACCACTCGTGTTTGACAAGTTTGAAAACTGATCAAAATAATAATTCAGAGGTTAAATAAGTTAAATTTGTGAAACCTTTGAAAGAGTTCAGCTGTTTAAAGTCAGAACAGCAATCTATGTATTCTTTCCAGTATTCTTTTTGCTTCACGAGTTTCAATTGCAAATAGTTTTTCAGATACTTTATATAACAAAGTGATTTCGGTTAATAAAGTTGATGGATCTATTGAAGGCAAATGTCTTCTAAAAACCTTCTGCTGCAATTGTTGTAGGAGCATTTTATCTGTTCAGATAACTTTAAATAAAAAAAATATTTTGTAATTTTTTTCATGTTTTTTTAAAATGTAAAATGCTTTTTCCCAAAAAAATTACTTTATATTTTTTTTCATATCTTTTAAAAGTATTTTACTAAACATTTATTTATTCATTATAAAACATCTCATTTAGATCAAAACGGAAACGACGAAAACATTTTTAGCGCCGGACAACAAAATCGAGCTGGCAATGTGAATAATTAAAGCTATCATTTAACATTCCTATATTTACAAAATTTTTTTTTGTGTTTAAATTTGCTATTTATATAATTGCTGATGAAAAATGATGAGATGATAATATGAAATATCAATATTGACAAAAATGTAACAGAAAATAACTTTTTTAATTTTGTGATTAAGCATCAAAGTTTGTTAATATTATTCTAGAATTTACTTTATAATCATTAAAAATAATAATAATTTTTGTTATATATTAATATATAATATTATAAATTGTGAAATAATTCATTAATAAATGTTATTTAAGGTCCTGAATTTTGTTATACTATTTTTTTCATTTGCTCGAATCTAATTGGTGGAAATAATAACATAATCACAAGATTAACCAATTGAATTCGTGGACATGAAATAAATTATATTATTATTTATAAAATTACAACCTTTTTTTCATTTTCAGTGCTCTAAATCAGTGATATCCAACCGTGGCCCATTTGAATACATTTTGCTGCCCAATTGAAGTTTTCAATTTTATAAATTATTTTAGACATTTTGACTATAGACGGTTGAAACATAGACTTAGTTGTTAAATTTTTGCAACTGAAAACAATGACAAAAAAAATAAAAGTAGTAACTACAATTTATTTCGAAAGATTCACTGTCATCTCACATGTAGATTCGAACTTGAAACTATATCGAATTAAATTGCTTTTTTTCAAACAAATGTTTAAAGACGGTAACTAAATCAAAGACTGTCTAATTATCGCAGTTGAAAAAATCTGTATAGAAAAACTGAATAGAATAGAAACTATGTCGAATGATATTTATGCATCGTTAAAGACAATTACTAAAAGCTTCGTATATTTCTCACTGACTTTGGATGAAATACCAGATATTGATGATACTGCTCAGCTTGCTATTTTTATTAGAGGTGTAGACAGTGAAATGAATATTACCGAAGAACTTTTCAAACTTGTGAGATATTAATAATGCTGTTATAAATTGGGCGCAAAGTCATCAAATAAATTTAAAAACCTCATAGGTATCGCAAATGCTGGGAAAGATTTTGGTGCTGTTACATTAATTTTCGATTACATTAAAGCTTTAGAAATGTTTATTTGCCATATGTTTTGCACCTCGGGAATCTATGTGCACAAGTGTTAATGAGTGTTAAGTTCTGATATTATATTTAATAATATTTAAAATTCAAATTCCACAAAAAATATATATTTCATAATATGATTATTTAAACAATCTGTGTTAAATTATTTAAATATCGTTTGGAAGCTTCGATAGTTCTTTTAATGAGGCATGATACATTTTAAGTTGAAATGTTAAAATTTTCAACATACAATATATATATATATAATTATATTTAAATTTAAATTCATTCATTCTTAATATTAAAAATTACATAAAATTTTAAAATTTCAACAATCTTAAAATTAAGAACCCAATAAATAACCCGAATTATGTGTTAAAATATTGGCAAGTAGGAAAGTGGCAATACTAGATATAAAAACATTAGACTATCAAGATTTAGTTAATGAAATTTTAACAGAAATTATTTCATTGATTGATGATTCAGAATTTCTAAACCTTTAAAAAGCATTGTGCAATAAATACTCAATTTGAATGCATGATTATGATTAGTTGATTGTGTGCATTCTACTTAGTATATATAACAATTTTCGTTGAAATTCACCTTTTTGCCAATGAAACTTCATTGGGAAAAAGGTGAATTTCATCGAAAAATGGTATATATTCATCAATAATTAAAAGCCCGATTCTATGATGTCTTTGATGAAATTCTATTTGAGTAAAATGAAAGATGGTTTAGTAATATCATAATCCCAGTAAGGTGTAAACAAACTGTGGTTTTTCAAAATCTAATGTTAAAGAACAAATGTCATATAAGAACTGACCAAAACGGAATTACGATGAAAATTATTTGAATTTTGGATTTACATATATTAACAACTTATATGCTTTTGATGCTACTTGAGTTTTATGTGGACCCGGCACTAGGAAAATTGTCAGTGTAAAATTTTCTTATTACCTTAGATTTTAAGAAATAAAATATTATCTATATATATTTATCTAAATAGTAAAACAAATTATTTACTGAAACTTTAATAATGAACACAAATTTTTAAAAAAATAATTCATGAAACATAAGACGCTTACAGCAACAAGTTTCTCGTCACAAACGAAAATTGTTGTGAAGTAATTTTAAAAGCACTCAGAATCCCGGTTTCTTTCTTCATGTTCAAAGGTTAACCCCTTGTGTGATTTACTCGACAGCAGCTCGAGTCATTCCCCCATCAGTCTAAAGAACGCATTGCGCGCGTTTAGTGACAAGTGTCGTAATTTGATTTTTCGAGAACAATTAGTCAAGAGGTTGATTACATAAGTGGTTAACATTGATACATAATCATTATGTAAATTTGCTCCTGTAGGCTCCAGCATACTTTGGAGGCCAATGTCCTGAGCACAGTCAAAACAGCCTATGTATTACAATAGTTCGTACCAGAGGAATCAAAATTGATTTTTGTACAAAACTTGGAATAAATATTAATAAAAATCTTAATCAAATTTTCTTGAGGAATAACATTTTTATTTCAATAAGGAAATAATGTTGAATAATTAAAAACAATAATTTAGAAAGGAAGGAAACCTCATTTGAAAACATATCAACATCATGTCTTTTTATCTTGAATTCAACACTAAGAAAGTATTTTTCTCAGAAATTTAAAGTATATAAATATAAAAAATAACAGATATTGTTTATTATTATATCTAGCCATCGTCATATTTCTCCTAAATCATGAGACAGAATGACAAGATAAAATAGTCTCTTGTGTGTTACTTATATTATTTAAAAATTATTATTCATTTTTTAATATTAAATATTATTTAATAATTATTAAATATTTATTAATAATTATATTAATACTTATTATTATCCATCAAGATATAATACAGATTAATTTCATCTTTAGCTAGCTAAGCGTCTAAAGATTTGGGCAAGACTTCATGATTTTACTATTAAAAAATTCTAACACTTTGTTGGGATTGTAAAAGAACGCACACATAAATTAAGAGGTTAAAAAAGTTTTTATTGACAGTAAAATTCAGGGTTGTTGTTCGGAGTCGGAGTTGGAGTCGTGATGTTTTGTCCGGAATTCTTGTTGTGAAAAATGAGCGAGTGTGACCATTTTTTCTAAGAAATGCATTTTTTAAATAACGAAATTTATAAAATTTTAATTGCGTAATAATGAATGTGTGTAATAATATGAATATTAAACGTGTATGTGTCACGAGTTGTGCAGAGACAATGAGTCACCAAAATTCACAAAATTCAATGCATACAAGTCAACGCAAAAACTATTGGTTTCTTTCTTATTTATGTCGAAAAGCGAGATCCGATACATGTTTCATATGTTAGTTGAAATGCATAAATTTGTATGCTCGGCAAAATTCACGCATTTTTTTCAGTCATTGTTATGCCTTAATCGCATCTATATGTGATTGCATAATATATAAAAATTAAACTTTCTTTTTTGGATTGGAGTGGAGTCGGAGTGGAGTCGTGATGTTGTTAAATATGAGATTCGGAGTCGTGTTATTTTTAAGTGACTCCAAAGCCCTGGAAAAATTAATTAAAAATTAATTAAAATCGAATATCAATTTTCGTGGGTCAAAAAGATATGAGTGGGTAGCAAACAAAATGCGAAAGATGGATATATTAGTTAAAAATTGATTGTGGTCTCTTGGTAAAGATATTAAAAAAATAAAACTTATTAATTATTTAATTGAATTGTCGAATAAATTTGTGAAAAATTCCGAATTGTTCCGGCGGAGGGGCGGTCCATTAGATTGAATCTTAGTTTAAAATATAGAATCTTTTTAAGACTTGGCAAATATTTACAGTTTCAGGAACCATTGTTTGGAAGATGACCAGTAAATTGTGGACTGAAATTCAGATTTAATCAGTAATGGGCTATTTACAATTAGTATAAAAGCAGATGTAAAAGATAAAATCTAGAGATGAAAATAGTGGGAATTCAATAGTACAACAGAAAATATTGAGAAGCCAAAAAGAGAAAGATACAGAAGTTACAGAGAAGTCGAATTTATTATAGATGCTCAAGATCAGAAAACATTGTTGTACTCAAAGTATCAATCATTCAAAGTTGAGCTATTGACATCATAGTTTTATATTTTCCAAAAGTTATTACAACATTGGAAACCTTATTAAATACAATGGAAGAAATATTGGAAACTAGTGGATAGCATTGACAGTATTTAATTGTATTATTCTTAACAATTTCTTAATTTTTTGGAATATTCTTCCAAATGAAATCGAGAAACTGAAAATATTTCTAAACCCAGGGTCTTCATTTAGACAAATGTGTTATAAAAATACAAGCACTGACATAGTTCATAACGGAAGAGATATATCAAATCGTTGTAAAATTTAGGGATAAGGCAGTGGATAATTGTAAAGAAATGAATATTCACATTTCGTGACGTACAAGAAGCTCGAGAAAATGAATCTCAAAGATGCTTAAGATAGTGGATTGGTACTTATTGAAAACACCTACTGTAAACTATTGAAAATCCTGGACTACCTATATGATGAATTTTACAATCATATTTATTAGCTATTTGACATTAATGCAAGGTTATTTTTCATTAGCAAGCTAGATATCCTACTTGATGTATCAAATGAAACAAAAATATTTTCCAGTATGTATGAAAAATTATATGGGTATGATTTGAAAGATGAAGTCCGATACTTTCCAGAGCTTACCTCTGAAATCAAAAAGAATGAATAACCTAGATCTCCTAAGACCTAGTATTTCATAGAAATAAAACTGCTAAGATTAATTTTTCTAAAGTAATTCGAGACTTTGCAGCAATAAAATCGAGGAAAATATGTTTATAAAATCGTGCCTTTAAAATTCAGTGTCCATACATACGAATACAGTAAAATATCATTTCATGCCGGAAATATATACTTTTCCGTGTTAAGAAACCGGCGACATTCAAATGATAAATCTTATGTAACATTTGCACACTATATGCTACTGTGTGCTGTTTAGGTCAAAAATTAATGCTTGCTCGCGTCTGTGTGCGCTTTATTGGATTGTCAAAGGTGATTGATTGTGCATTTCTTTATTTTCGTTTTTTTAATTAATTGTGGGAATTATTGAAGATTGGATTTTGTTTATCCGAATTAATTTAGTTATTTGCTTTTAGTGGAAATTTGATTTTGTCTTTGTGGAACCTTGTGGATTAATGTCAGATAATAAATTTAAATGTCAAAATTGTTAGTCTTCTGATTTAGAAAAAAATGAAGTTGAAAAATTAAAGTGTGGTCACATTATTTGATGGAGTTGTTTAGCATCCTATATTGAATCGAATATATATTGCCAAATCAATGATAGTCATATAAATATTCATGACAGAACCATTATAAAAGCGCTACCTGATAACAGAATTAAGGATTACAAATTGATTGGTTTATCGAAATCAGAACAATATTTCAAGTGCCTACTAGCTATGTGTGATAACATAGTTTTCTATACAGCAAAGCGATTCAAATTCAGTGTAGTATTTGCTCAATGCTTAATTACATATCATGTAAAGCTATCAGTGACGTAGCCAGAAATTTATGAAGGGGGAGTTGGAGTTGATAAGTATTTATTGATATTATGGTCAGTCATTTCAAGCGTGGACGAATGAGGTTGCCGAAGACACGAAATAATGACGTCATTCTCTGACTACATAAAGTACGGAGATAACGTATTGGACATCAGAAAAAAATAACCAAAAATAAATAATCACAATGTACTGAGAGTACAGGCTACAGACAGATGTCACAGTATTACATTTACAGTAAATAAAATAAAGGAAAAAAGTGTCATGTTTTTTTCTTATTTAGGTGGATGATTTTTAAGGCACTTGACGTCGACAAATATTTGTATATGAAAAATCCAATGCGAGGGTGGGTTTAACCCCATAACCCCCTAATTGGCTACAACACTGAAAGCTATGCATACAGCTCATAGCTGTCAACTGTATCAAAATATGACAATCTTAGATTTGACAAATATAAGAGATCAGGAATATTCACAAACTTGGGGATTAAATAGCTTATTTAAAGCTAAATCTGATTTGCCTAATATTGCTCAATGAATAAAAGTTCAAAAGGAGGTGTTCAAATCTTTTGCGAAAAGATCGCTCCTGGAATTCCAAAGTCTATTGCGTAAACATCAATGTACATTTGCCATTGCGCGCGTTTCACCGGCAACCAATTATAATGCATTATTTCCACTGAAAACAACAAATAATTATTCTATAGATGTCATTAAATGTAGATTTGTTAAGAAATTTTGTTAGAATGTTTTTGAAATTATTTAAAAGATTTTATTCCAAATTATTACTATTCATAGATTTAAAAGTAGAAACATTTTAATATAATGAAACAATGATTATATTATAAAATGAAATTTCGATTTTCAGCATTTGAGCCGCTATTTTTAATAGTTTCAATTTATTGTTACATTTTTGTTTGTATGTAAAAAATATTTGTCATAACCCATTTATCATTTGATATCCTCAGAGCTTCTCTTGTAGAGCTCAAATAATTTGCTAAATTTTAGTGAATTAAATCTTTACATAATGTTCAAATGACTATCTGAAAAAATTGGTAGACATATTTTTATACAAAATTTAGAATGTTTCACATGATTTTTTTTGAAATGATAGTTTTTTGGTTGAGATCCTCTTATTTTCCAAAATTGATGAAATCATTAAAGTTGACATGATTGAACTAATTTTGTATTAATTAAAATTAGATTTACGTTACATGTGAGGAAAGTTGGAGGTTACTAATCCAACTGAGTAAATCTTTCTATTTTCTCAGATAATTTTCTTGTTGAAGGAGTTAGGAAATTAAATGAAAAAATTGAAAAATTTACTCAGTTGGATAGTGGATGGACTATTTCTAGAATTAGAGAAATTCATTTTATCTTGACAAAATATTTCCAAAAAATTAGGTTAATTGGTCATGGTTTTATTGAGACTCATCTTGCGCTTAATGGAAAAAGAGCTATTATTAATATTAAGAATAGCGACAATCTTTGTTTTATATATAGTATCTTGGCTTTTTTGAAGCATGATGTTCTTGTAAATAATCCTTGTAATATGTATAGCTATACTAACTTCCTGAATGAATTATATTATGATGAGATGGAGGACTGTCATATGAGATTGTGCAATATTAATAGGTTTGAGGAAAAGAATCCAGGTTTTGCCATTAATGTCTTGTCTTATAACCCAACTGTTATTAATAATGATGAAAATGAAAATGACGATTTAGTTCCTCATCATTCTCATTTGGATATTATTCATCGCACTAAAGTGACTGACATCGATCCCTTGTATCTTTTCTACAAAATGATGACCAATATCATTATACTGCTGTTATTGACTTGTAACGCTTAATGAATTACCATATTAATGGTAGTCTGTGTGAGTCAATTTCCAGGTAGTAACCACGTTGACAGAGGTCAAATGTTGCATAATAAAACGTAAGCCTAGGGGAAGGGGTTATATATGACGGACTCACATCCTACTACTTATGTTGAACTATTCCATTTGTGTTTCTGAGATGCTCGGCCTCCTAGCCTAGGACTTGCCAAGTTCATGCTAATTGTGTGATGGTTGTTGGATAATGTGAGCATTCTTTGTCGCTGTTTTCTGAATAACAATTAAACGATCATGGTTGATTATCAGTAAATTTGTGTTCTGTTGACAAAAAGATAAGGTCTAAGTATACTGTGGTTTTATTATAATAATAAGGATAAGGTTTACAAAGTAAATTTAAAAAAATAAAACAAACAACCTCGCCATTAATTAGAGGAACAAACTTATCTATATGGCTAAGGCACAAGGACCCTTTAGATTACACCGTTCAATGTTTCTCTGAGATCTTAAAAATTGTCATTAATTTATTTCTTTATTGTTCCATCATAAATAATGAAGATGTCTAAGATAATAAAATTAAAATAATTATTAAAAAAACTTTAACTAATTGGAAGACAAACATGTATGAAAAGTGCTTGGTCATTTAAGATCGAGATAAGGAGAAAATTTGATGAACGAGAGGCAAATAAAGGGAAAACAATGAAACAAATTTATAAATTAAAAATAAACAAAATGTCAGCAAATTAAGTATTGTTAATTTAATTGGAAAATTAGTACAAAATGTGAGAAATTGAAGTTCTGTGAATTATTGGGAGGGCGACGTGTAGGCACTCAGGCCCACCTAACAGAAATTGGCAAATTTTCAAACCTCCACATTATTTCTTAATATCAAAAAATATATAAGTGAAAAATATAAATGTTCCTAAAAAGGTAAATGTCATGGGAATAACTTTCGTCTTCATCAAACATCATGAAACCCAGGAATTGTAAATAGTTAATAGAAAACAAGTTTCCATTTAAGTAGATGGTTATGTCATCGCTAGACCATGTCATCACTGGACCAGTACCCCCACCCCGGGCTAAAATTTTCGTCTAAGTGTAAAAGTACAAATTTTTCTAAGACAAAGGCAAGATTCAAGATCAAGCTGAATCAATTGGAATCAACTACTTATATCTCTCAGTATATTACAAAATTATATATGAGTACAAGATGGTTGACTAGTTTTTAAGAAATTCTTTTCATAACATGAAAGTTACAAAGGGAGGATGCATCAGCAAACAAAGAAGATTCTATTTATAGGTATCTATTTGAACGTTACCCTATTTATACAATCTAACCCGTGTTTGTATGTGATTTTTGTATGCATCTTGTGACATGATTTGATAAAGATAAATAAAAAGCTTCTCAAAAACCCACAAAAACAACATTTTATGAAACTAACAAGTTTCTCATTTATAGGATTCTCCAAAAAATATTGAAAAACTATTTATCTAAAATCGAGAAAGGGGAACTTTAGTTGATAAGAAAACAATTTTTAAGTGAGTAGATGGTTATGTCACCGCTAGACCAGTACTCCACCCACTGTAAAAATTTTTCCTAAGCCTAAAAGTACAAAGTTTTCTAAGACAAACACAATGACTCATTCAAGGTCATTTAAACAAAGACCATGACTCATTCAAGGTCATTGGGCGAGTCATCATTATTTTCAAGGTTATTCAAACATTTTTGAAGGTCATATTATTTTTCAAAAAATTTTAAATATAATTTACTATTTAATGTTATAAGTAGTGTTATAATTATTATTATTTTTTATTATTATTATTTTTATTAATATTTTTATTAATATTATTATTATTTTTATTATTATTACAAGTTATTACTAAAATTATTATTATTATTATTACAAGTTATTATTATTTTTACTAAAACTATTATTCGAAATCTTTATTAATCTTATTACAATTATCAATATTTTTATTAATCTTATTATTAATTTTTTTTAACAATGCTAATACAAATAATAACATAAAAACATAAATGGACAAGTATTTCAAATAAAACTTCAAACTTAATTCAACAAAATACATTTATATTACTATTATTCGAAATATTTATTACAATTATTTTTAAATCTTATTACTGGTGGGTTACTGGGTTTTGCTAATTGTTTAAATCTTCCTATAGTTGCCCCGGTAACGCCATATAAATATCTCTAGCTACCACTCGGCACCCGTTGCTAGGCAACGTTGGAAATGTGTTCGAGTGGGTGGATTATCCGCAAAAAGTGAGCGCTATTACTAATGCTATAATTGCTCGGACAACCCCTGGGTTCAACGAGCCGTCGATAGAAGACTTATGCTTGCTTTACAAGTCCCTTGTGTGATGGTTATTAAGATTAGAGATTCGTCATAGTGAGAGCTAAATTCGGTGATGGCGTTCTTAAAGATAAGACAACGACTACCTGACTAAGGGTGAGTACTCATGAAATAGCTACGGGTTTTTGATACTCCTCAAGTTTAAAACAACATTCTGAATACTTAAACAACCTTTATAATTTAATTAAATCTACAATGAAACAAGTTTAAATCAATTGAGTTTTGTTCGACATCCGAGCGGCTCTACGTCTGGGACGCTCCTTCCGCCCCGGCCTGTAACTGCTGGATGGTGTTGTAGTAGGAGTTACGGCGGGCGTTGGTTTGGTTATTGATTCCCGATAAGCCAATTGGGATGGGGCGAAGACAAGAGGGTAGGTTACTGCCTCTCCCTCCCGGCTGGCGGACAAGGCAATTTCCAACCCCTTTATCTGTGTTCGAAGATTTTGATTTAATTGCCATTCATCGGCCCAGCCTTTTTGAGCGGCGGTGAGCGGTGGCGTAGGGGCTTAACCTTAGCTGGATCCACCCATGTGGCTTTTACTTGTTGTATTTCTTTGGTGAGCTGGATGATTTGCTCATACAGTGCTTTGTTGGCTTGCTGGGCGCGAGTCAGCTCTTTCTGCAGTAGTTGGATGGGTTCCATGGCTATCAATAGAGACATTTAAACGATTAGTTATTGACAACAACAAAATTTTATGCAATAAACAAAGGAATCCTCCTATTAAAGCATTCACACAAATAAGAATAATTATCTAAAATAACAAACTATTTATTCAATCAAAGTTTAACTAAATCAGGGAGTTAGGTTGAGTCACAGGAAGTCCCTATCATGGGCTGGCAATTCAGGAGACAGGAAACCCCCTTTCGACCCACTCCTACGGAGAATAGACGGATATAGTCATTACGGGCCGCTTAGTATTGCGGGTCCGCGTGGTTTTCGGTATGGTGCCGAGTGAGACCTTGCTTTGCAGCGGATGTTGATAACTGCTGGCGATTCGACCAGCTAGGAGATCCTCTTCAACATTCGCCAAGTATTGGCGAGCTCGGACCACTTGCAGATCTACCTGCCGCTGGTGGTTTTCGAGCCGCTCGAGAAGATGACGAGCCTGCTCGCGAATCTCCCAGGCCGGGCTCCTTTCCTCCCATGGTCTATCGGCTAGCCACAAGTCATGGTCACTTTCCGATTGCCGGTCTATTTGTTGAGGCTCCGGTTGAGGAAACTCGGGGCATCTCTCCTGCCGGAATCGTTCCCATGCCCATCTCCATCGATCCGCAATGTGGGCTGAAACACAGGCCATCGAACTGGACCTCTCTGAATTAGGTGGAGTCATTAATGTTATTATACATTTATGTTTAATTTAATAGTTTTCACAGTAAAATCAATGCGAATAAATCTAAGGTATACCCCGTAACAGGACCTTATCATAAAGGATGTATGCAGAAAAGCAACATTATGAGTAGCCATCATTTGTCACGAACATTTACAAATCATAAAATGGTGCAGGTTGAGGGTATTTCGAGAACAATATAGACAGTAATTTCTTTAACCACATCCTAAGTTGAATGTCTCTAGCAATTTTACAATTGTTAAACGAAAATTGAAATTTTTAATTACGACTTCCTAGAAAATTACTAATGATCGAGACTTCTTTAAAGGAACTCTAAAAATTCATATTTGAATGAGGATTTGATAGGCCTTACTTTTCACGAATAGATATGGTAGTTTAATTACGGATAATTATTAACCAAAACTTAAGAACATTTAAAAACAAACAAAATTTAAATATAGTTACAATCTGTCACATTCAAAACAAACAAAAATTTAAATATAGTTACAATCTGTCTATAGCCTATGTCATCAACACCACCAAATCCTGACAGCGATCTCGAAGCTATAGTTGAGACATCAGTTACTTGGAAATCTCGACTAAAATCATCAAACTATTAGGGTTGAATAAAATCTGATCTGCGGATCGTTTGATTAAGGGTCATCATAAATGGTCCGCCCAAAATTCCTAGACAACTTACGATCGGAATCGCGCTGAATATTTGACGATACCAAAATTGCAGGGTTAAAGGAGCCTCTATCTGGCGAAGTTTCATGAGGAGTGTCAAAAATCATGGTTAACGTATCCATTTCTGAGCGTCCATAAATCAGAACATCTATTGTTAAATGATTAATCAAAAAAAATTAAAGTGGAATTAAACTATCAGTCAGGCAAAATATAATTACATTATCCATTTATAGTTAGTTAAAATCGAAAAGGAAAATAATTTAAGATTTTATTTGATGGGTATTATTAGGTGGAGTTACATTATTTAATTCAGAAATTAATATTACTTGTTTCATCCGAATCAGGTTCCACAATTTCCACCCGGTGTATCGGTATTTCGTCGCTATCGAGAGATTTATTAAGCATCTGGCGAAAGAAGATATTATTCCAATTATTGATTTTATTTATAGGGACTACGATGATTGGGTGTGCTTTGCACACTGTCTATCGGTGTGTTGGAAGGTGGGTGATGATCGCTGGAGACTTTTGGATAGATTAGTCAATTGGATTATGATCTTATTCTAATCTGACGATTTTTATTTTATAAACAATTGGTTCAATCGCGACATCCGTTTGGACTTTATGATTCGATCTCTATCCATCAGGTCTTGATAATAAATACGATATGTTTAAATGCATCTTCACTTTCCGAATGCTAATCAAATCTGGAAAGGAAATCAGTTAAGTTTTTTTTGGATGTTAACATCAGAAGGCTCGCACGTGTCATTGCCAATCTCCCAATTACACTGCGAGTGTTCCCATGTTATTTCCAATATTCAACATTGTCTTTATTTTAATAATATTTAAATAATTTGTTTCTTGTAGCTAAATGTTTCCGTGATGTCGCAATTCGTGAATGATCATGGGTATCCTCCTATCTGCAAGTATTGGATTTTATGTTATTGATTTATACTTCTACCTAATGGATACCTATGGTGTTAAGATTTTGCTTCGATCAATTATTTATCTATCGTTCACTCCACGTAATTACGAGCTACAGTAATGTTAAATAGCTTTATTTTATATAATTACTAGTTTATCAATCAACGCTAGGGAATGTTAGAGATTTAGGCTTCTGGTAAATCGTGGGTTTGTTTATGACGATGGGCGAGGTTTGGAAATCATTTATGGTTTATGAATCTGTCAAATATTGTCGGCCAAAAGTTAAATGATTTGACAGTGGAACGGGTATCAAACATGGAGAGCCGGTGCCGTAGTGCTACCAGTTGATGCCAAAGGTGTTCAAAGGGGACAAAGAACAGGTGGATTATTATATCAGTTCAGTTGGCTTCTCAGGGGGAATTGGATATTTTCCTTTTATTTGGTTTACAATAAACTTTTCGCTACTTTATCAGTGTTTTGTATTTTAAATTTAATTATTTAGGTTAATTTACTTTTATTCGGGAGTCACTTTTGATCAACGGTTGGGATTGGTAATGACTACCTTTTATTTATAAGGAACTTTTGAAAAGGTTCTTCTATCATTTCTACTAGTAAGATATACTCTGGTTTGGAATTTGATTAAATCTACGACTTTACTGGGAGTTCATGGTTATTCGTTTAATAATACTTTATAATTATTATTCCTCGTCTAAATTCGCATTTATAAGGTTATTTGATTTAATTTCATAGCAGTGATTTTGTTTCATAATTTTATTCCACGTCACCATTCCCTTTAATAAGCCTTAAACGCATTTTATGTTTATATAATATTTAATGAGTGCCCACTGGACTACTCGGTGTGGAGATTTTAAGCCGTATGTAGATCAGTTTAGGTCGAATTTACAGAAATCGAGAAACGAGGAAGTAGCCAAAAGACCCCTTCCTTATTTCTCCTTTCTTCTATACGGGATAATATTGACGTTCCAATCCCTGCGTTCCACACGCCGGGTCTTCACGGGCACAGATCATCGGCGATATTCCACGCACTTACACGAATCTGAATAATATGTGGATTTTACTAACTTGTGATGTGTCTTGGCTGTGGGCCGGAAAAATTTCGACAATAAAATAATTAATGAAAAATAAACGGATTTTAGGTTTTATAAATATTTATTAAGATATTAAAGAGCAATAAAACAAATTACTTGCTAAAGCATAACATCATACCAAATAAAAATACTACTCTCCCCACGTCGACATCCAAGCAGAGCTCTACCGAGGTTGCGAGGACGAGACGTGGAGAGAGAGTTTCCAAATAAAACTCTCACTCACCTAAAATAGATTTAAAAGTATCGAGTGATTTCAAAAATTCAAAATATAGTTTTCAAAAACGATTCAAAAATGGTTTTAACGATTTAAACGATTAAAATTGTGTAAAAATGAATCGGTATTTATACCTCTTTTTTGTCCTTAACCTCGCGTATTCTTTTTGATTTAGTAAAACAAAATTCGACCTTGATATTTTCTAGTGTATTCTAATCTTAATTTTTATTATTTTTTAATTTATTTTGATAATTTTTTATTTGAAATTTTTATTGAATTATTTCTAATTCAAATTCTTTGATTTTAATTTCATTTTCATGAAATTTTTCATTTTTTGTTAAATTATCAAATTTCGGTCGAATTTGTTGGGTTTTCGTGTTATGTTATTATTTTAATTTACTTTTTATGTTCATGATTTTATATGTAATTGCTTTTCTCTAATATTTTGCTAGGTTTAATTGATGTTTTCGTAGGTTTGAATTTAAAGCTGCATGTTTTATTTGCATGTGTGTTACCGATTCATTTAAACATTTACAAGGCCGTTTGCGTTCTGGCCCAACATTACTTTTAGTTTTAAAAATGTTATTAGTATTTTATTATTAGATAATGTTATACTAATAATACAATAAAAAGTTAATAAAAAACAAATAGATAAAACCTCAAAATAAATTCAAGAAAATACATTATATTAAAATAAATCACAAATAAATCAGTCTGATAATAGTACAATATCGACATCTTGACTGTTTTGATAAGAGCTGTTCTGATAAGAGGTGTCATAACTGGGGCTGTGCGTGTTCTGATAGTTTGGACTGCCACCGTGCATTACTTGGTCATCATCAATGACATTGACTCCTAAATAATGGCAAAATGCAAGACTGGAATTACTACACACCCAATTACGCTTATCGTTTTTATTGGGAAGTGCAATTTTAGAGTTCTTAAATGTGAACAATTGATGGTTCTGCGTCCTTTTCCTAGTTTGAGGCACCGTGAATATTGTTTTATTATTAAAACAATCCAAATATGACTATTGCTCAATATCTGTCCCCAAAAACTTCACCCCTTTAGCCCTCATCGTATCTTTAGTACCTAACAGACTATAGCACTTGGGTCTTAAGAAAACCGATTCCTCATTTCCAAGACCCTTACACTCATTTCTAAATTTTCTTATTACCGAGTAAAGCTTTCTTGAGTACAAGGGATGTACCGGGTCGTAATTGGACGTATCTAAAAAGTTGTCTTTTATCATTGCCGGAAAAAGAGTGTCTAGCTTACAGTACCTAACCTAAAAAATACGAGTCAGTGTAGCCGGCAACAATATTTATCTCGCAATTAAATTCAGTACAGTATTTCGCTTATTCGTTATAGTGTAGCTGATACATCCGCAGTTTAGATAGATCTAGAGCTGTTTGTCAAATGTAACTAGGCCTGTCTAAACATATCGAATCCTTATTCAGACAAGCAGAAATCAGATTATCAGCAATTAAGATGGATTTTCTGGAAGTCGGCTTTGAGGCATATACAATTATCTTTTCATCAGAATCGCATAGCCTCAAATTCATCCGTTTTTTAAGACTTTCGACGGATTTACCATACAAACTGTTATTATAAAGTTAAAACAAGTCTCTATAAGCTTGCTAGTAGTTTGTGCTCTTAATTTGGCGTTCATGTCTATATATGCTTTAAATATAGATGCTTTCATAAATTTAATCGCGCGATGAATTTTAACAACCTTCACACCGAGAGAGAGATAAAGTTTGAAAAGTCGCCAATGAAGAACATGGTTCTTCTTAGGCCAATACGTGAGCATCAACTTCTCAACTTTAGAGTTCGGTGTATACATCTTTTCCGGCCCAATCGGAAAATCGATCAAACAATCACGCACACAACAAAGAATCTCGATATCAACCTCCATTGTATAACCATACGGAAGTATTTCGATATCCTCATTGATTCATTCCGATAAAATATGATCTAAACTCTCATATATCCAAACAAAATCTGCATAAATTTTTATGTCGATAATCAAGAGTTCTGTATCTTCAGAACTTACGACATAATACTTGCTAGCAAATGCTAACCCACCCCGTATTCCTCCGTTGTAGAAATTAAACATCTCCATTTCCTGCAGAAGTTCTATGGTTCCTGCAATTTCATGAGAGCTGACGCCCATGACGTACCACGAATTCCATAAAAATTAAGAGGTTCTAGAGTATTATATGCCATTGCTTTTGAGCGAAATTGCTGAAAATAATCCGCAAGAAGAAATACGTCTGATTTTAAGTAGGTTTACGTATTATCTAACATTGTCGTGCAATTTTGCTGTGTCCAAATTTGTTGGGTTGTAGCGTATTCATCAGCAGATACAGAACCCCAAATAGGAGGCAATTCAGTAGATGATTCAAGAACCTCAAGAAATGTCGCGAAGTCATACGGAAAAATAGCCTTGGCTAACAATTGCTCCATCATAAACAGAATCAATTAAAGGCAAATCTGAAAGTGTCTTAACAGCTTTTGCTAAAGATGAATTAACAAACTGCATCCTGTCTATAAAACGAACAGGCAATTTATTAATGTATGCGATGAGGGAGATAAATTGTTTAGAAGTGGTCGGAATAATATTTAATTCCCAAGAAGAAAAATTATTTAAACAAATACTTTAAAATATGATGGAGATCATATCCCCTCAAATTGTGAAAAACCACAGGTAATTGTTTCTGGATTCGTCGAGAAACATTACACTTCCTACAAGAAGCCTCTAAATACTTACCTGAGAAATGGCAATGATCCTTCACTTTATTCCTAATAAACATTTTACACAAAAAAACAGGTGCGACATTCCTTGAACTCCAGTTCCTCATTGAAAGAAATTGATCCTATCGTTTTTCGACAATAAACCTCATAATACGGTAAGACAATCATCAATCTTTTTCAAAAACTCCAAAACGCAATCATCGCCAATAAAGTTAAAATATTGTTTTGTGTTTGTATAATTAATAATTAGTAGTAGACCTTCTGATATCAGCATATTTATTTGATGATGCCTTATATCAAGTGGTAAAATTGACTCAAAATCCGCACAAATTACGAATGGCGGGGTAACGGTTTTCGCTTAATTTGAAAATTTTAAATATTTATTTTTAGGCAACGTATAAAGGGTAGTGCCTGTTTGATTTTTAATACACAAGGAAACATGGGTGTCAAATGCGAGTTTTAATCTAAAGCCATTAAGACGATGTGGAAACCAATGTACAGAAATGTAGTCGCATGACAAGTCATTAACTTATCCAAATCAAAAACAGCCGTATAGTGAAAATTATCAGTGTCCTCCAAAAGAAGTAAATAAATAGGAGTACCGTCAGTAACATTGGAGTGATGAATCATAACTAAATATGACTGATGGGGGATACAATTTATATCATCATTTTGAGGGATTTTAGACGGTTTTACTTTATACGATAAAACATTTATAGTAAGGTTTAAGTCCTTGTTATTTGACTCGATCTTAGGAATATTACAGAGTCTCCTGGGACATTCCTTAATGGGGCCTTTTTGCCCGATAAAGATCTTGGTGTGGGGATATAACTATGGCTGGCTAGTTTATTTATTGGATAATATTTTGTTAATATAAAATTGATTTCTTTGATTTTAACAACCCGTCATCCACTCCCTAAATATGTGAAACGCTCTATTTTATTATTTAATTTAGTTATCCCGTCAAGCAAAAAATTATCAGAAAAAAGTTCTGCATTATTACTAAAAAAGTTATATTTAATTTCTTTTTCACATTGAATTGTATCTTAACTGACACAGTTTTCTTTATTTCTGATTTTAATTTATTAATTATTTTATTTGTTAGGGAGATTTTTATTAGATTTTCGTGTTCAACATCAGATCTAATACTTTGATGGGTTCCATTTAAATCCAATCGTATTTCAGGTTCACCATCAACATTAATTGAACCCCTATCTGATTAATATTAATTGAACCTTGATTATCATCATTATCGTTAATGGCAATTTAAACCATTTTAACTTTAGAGGGAATACACTGGATATTTTCAGCACGTCATTTATTAGTTTTATATTTATGTGTTGTATTATGTCTCGAGTTATTATTATTATTATGATTATTATTTCGTTTATTTATTTTTCTAAAAATTGCTTTTTTATTTAAAATAAATTGATTTAAGTGGTTAGAGTGCCCCTCATAAAACTCTAAATAATTTATATCTGGGCAGTCTCACATTTGGGGCATATGAAAAAATCGATGCCTGGGTTCCATTTAAATCCAACCGTATTTCAGGTGCACCATCAACATTAATTGAACCCTGATTATCATCATCATCGCTAATGACAATTTCAACACTTTCATTTTTAGAGGGAATACACTGGATATTTGCAGCACGTCGTTTATTAGTTTTATTTTTGTGTTGTATTATGTCTCGAGTTATTATTATTATTATTATTATTATTATTATTATTATTATTATTATTATTATTATTATTATTATTATTATTATTATTATTATTATTATGTATTGTATTATGTCTCGAGTTATTATTATTATTATTTCGTTTATTTATTTTTCTAAAAATTGGTTTTTTATTTAAAATAAATTGATTTAAGTGGTTAGAGTGCCCCTCATAAAACTCTAAATAATTTATATATTGGGCAGTCTCACATTTGGGGCATATGAAAAAATCGATGCCAAAGAATTTACGACCGTAGTGTTAGTGTACTTGGTAGAATGAATTTTGTTTGAATCTGCGCTCGTCTGTTTTAATCTATTTACTTCACTAACTCTTGACTTGCCTAGGGTAATTGCTATCTCACCCAGACACCCCACAATTTTGACCTTACCACTATATACCCATGAGCAAGCTCATGTTGGTACTGTATATAGCAGCCGAGAATCCACAAGCATGTGAGTCCCATTTCTAAGACTAATCCTTGTTATAATCTCGCTTTCGGGTTCCTGACTGCCGTTAGAAAGACTTAAGTCTACTTAACTCCTCTGACTCCCTCGACATTAATACTCACATTTCCCATTCTTTCTTATCGATCTCATGTATGCGTCCGGGATAAAGTTTTCTCACTATCTTTCAGGTTTACCGTTAAATATTAGCACAAATTAGAGTTTGAGGCATAATTAGCTGAAACTTGATTTCCTATTTATCATTTCATAATTTAATTTAGACAACATTATTTTAGATATCTAATTAATAGATTTTAAATACTATAATTTCCATTTATTGGTCAAAGTATCGTATAAAAGAGTAACAAGATGGATACCCTAAACGGCAAAACCCTATTTAAATACTTGCAAAAGTATCGAAGGTTTTTTAATGTTATACATGTGTAGTTATCTATGATTCATGACTATCATACAGTGGATGTGATGATTAGAGAGGAAGGAGGCATACTAATTGTGTTCGATGGGAAATACATTTTTTAATTTTCCAAATTTTTGGGTTAAATTCCCTGAATTACTATGAAAAAGGCAAAATAATATTATTAACCTAAACCTTTGTTTAAATTCGGAAAAATTATATCTTAATTAACATGCGAAAATTCGAAATTTTATCTAAATTATTAAAATCGCTGTTAAATCAGCTGTTCCTAACTTTAATGAAATTCTCTTTTAATTTAAAGAAAAATAAAATCATCCTAAGGTCCATATCTCATCTTTCATTTACAATTACTCTTTCTTCTTGGAAATATCTCTTACAAAAGCTTAAAATCGATTTTAACAAGAATTATAGTTATTCCCATTTCAGCTCTCTGAGTTAAATAAACCTTTTCAATCATACCTCTCGCAAGCATTAGGCTACATTAACATTATATTTTACCCAGACAAAACTGTAAACATCAATTCATTTATTATTTATATAGAAAAGTCGAAAATTACTAGAAAATTAATAATAATTACCAAAATTTTTATTTTTATTTAAAATTACAAGGTTGATAAAGGAAATAAAACAAAATATAATTAAGATATAAATCTATTGTTAATCCAATACGAAATAAATTAATTGCCATCGAAACCACGTCTCTATTCATCAATGTCAACGGGAAATTTTTGTTTTAGGCCGAGATTTAATTTATGGGATCCGACCTGAGGAACTGAGTGGCAGAGCTCGTCCCCGAAATCATCGGTACAGTATCCTACGGAAGTTGATGATTTTCGATTTTCGTCGATCATAGATGTAGGGGTTGTGACTGAGGATATGTTCATACGAATTTGCATGTTGTCCGCTTTCTAGGCGCAAATTCGAAGCGCTGATTCCACGGGCTTCGCCGACTCAAGGACACTTTTATCGGATTTGACGAATTCTGGATATTGTTCGGCGACTCGAATGGCTGCTTCCTCGAGCACCTTGGCCGCATTTGCCAAAAGGGTAGCTCCTTCGGCTTGACGTCGTTCACGGAGTTGCCGGTTTTTGCTTGGGTTATGCTTGTTACTCGTTTTGGGGGTTTGCGTTGGGCCAATTGAGCTTTTTCCTGGAATATGATTTGCTGGTATGAGATTTAATTGCACGGCTATATCGCGGCCGGCTATCCGCTTTGTTAATTCGGCTTCCGTAAAAGATGAGATTAAGACGGCCCTCTGATCGTTGATAACGATCCCTTGAGCCCGGTTTTCGGAAATCAGATTATCTCGACATCTAGACAGACGATGGATCTGATTTTGCAGGGCTTTCACCACTTCGGGAGCGAACCACGTACCGAGCGTGCGATCGTGCTCCGCGAATAATTTATTGTATTTTTGTTGGCAAGATAGGTGAGCGAGACCGTCATTCTGGATGTTGGGTTGGGTAGATGCGTTTTCATTTGGCTGTGATAATTTAGGTATTTTATAGCCGGATTGCATTTCTGACAAATGTTTGAGAATTTCTTGAATGGTTTCGAAAAAGAGTAAATACTTTACGGCGTTTCAGAAGAGAGAACTAAATGGGGAAAATTTCGTAGCATGAATTTGTTTACTTATAATAATGATTATCTATAATATAGATAATAATTAATTACTATTTTCAAACAATCGAACGCTTCATCAACAATACAGTATTTATTAACTATTGTGGTATTTTGTTTAATGTAGAAATTGGTTGCTCACTAATAATGGTAAAATTCGAAAAAATAAAATAACTGATGCTCCGACCATTACTTAATTTATTAAATTTAATTTTTAAATTCAATATTATACGTTTATTTTCTACAAGATACGATTTAAATTAACCAAAAAAAATAAATTTCAGTTGATTACTCTTTTGTTACTATACCTAACTCTAGTCGGTCCCCTCATTGTTTCTATTGGCGACAGGAATTAAAAAAAATCATATTACCCTACCTAAACATTTATACAAATGTTATCCCCTTATCTATGGCGATATTCCCGCATTTTACCCTCTTACCGCTCCAGTCAACTCGCAATGGCCGCCACGGTGAACTCCGAAGGTGTCCTACTCCGTGATCGATTCATAGTCGACCAGACTAAACAGACACCGAAGGCTGGTTAATGATAAAATACCACGTCAACATCCCGCAAACTTAAATGTGGGAATTTAATGCTATTCTACCACCTTCCACAAATTATCATAAATATAAAAATTTAATTTAGAGGGACCTGTCGCAGATACTAAAAAAGTAGCGCGGCCATCCATGATAAGAAATTAAATAAATTCATAATTCGTTAACATAAGAAATATATTTGAAACATAAGATCAATAAACACTTACAATCGAATAGATTCACAAAGCTCAATAAAATTATAAAGTTTTCAAAGTTCAATATTCGAACAATTTTTCAGAAAATTTTTAAGGTTTTCTAAGGTTAAGATTAAATATTATGAAAATGGCTGCAGTATTTATAGTGTTTTCGTGCCTGTGTGCGACCAATCAGCGAATTTTAAACCGTTTTTTGACCATTTTTCGGGGTTTTTAATGGCTTTTATTTATTTTAATAAGTTTTTCTTTTTCTATTTCTTTTTCCTAATTTTGTAATATTAATTTCATTAAATTTACATTTTTTATTTTTGCTGATTTCTATTTTTATTCTGGTCGCCACTTTCGCCTGTGTATTTTCTAAACCTTATTTTGCAAGGTTATAGGCTGTTTTGTGTTCTACTTTAATTTTGGATGCAATTGTGTGCGAAATTTATTAATTATTTGTTTTTAATAATTTATGTTATTTTTATTTTGTTTTAATTGGTGTTTTTTATTTAGTTTTGTTTTCTGTTTGCGGTTTATGCTTATGCTATAGCAGCTATTTTGACAATTTCCAAACCTCATTAATTATTTTGTTTTAATTAACACACTTCTCTCATTTTTGTTTAAATTATGGCTTATAGCCCAACACTAGTAACGCTCCATTTCAATATGACATTTTACTGAATGACATGTTGAAAAGGTTCAATACTTTGGATATAATCAACCGGATTATATATATATATATATATGTATATATACATATATATGTGTGTGTGTGTGTAAATTATATATGTAAATCTCTTATATTTATCATTTATTCAAATTTAATTTTTGAAACTAAATATCGATAAATGATAAATATTAAATGTTTATGTTCATCAAATATTGTATGTTTTTTCATATGATCAATATTATAAATTTTTTCATCAAAATATGGTCATAACATTTTCAACAAATATAGATATTAATTATTAATATTTTTTTTTATTTAATCCATTGTCAATGGTGTTAAATAATAATAAATGCTAATAATAATATCTAAAATTACTTATTATGATAAAGGTTTAAATATTACTTATTATTAATTCTTTAAAAATTTGAAAATAATAATAATATCTATTATAAATTACTTATTATAAAAGTCTTAAAATTATGTATTATAAAAATGATCAGAAACTAGCATTTATCAGAATCATCCATGTGATCATCCACCTCAATGTGAGCATCCCCAGAAACGGGGGCATCATCAGAAAAAGCATCATCATCATCAGAAAAAACTGGGCATATTCATTTTCTTCATCAGAACCATCTAAAGCATTCATAATAATTTTAAAAATTAAATAAATTTACGATCATTGATAACTATAACATTAGAAACGGTGGCATTATTTTCTTCACCAGAAAAAGCATCACAGGAAACATTATTATCTTCACTATTAACATCTAAAAATTCATAATAATTTAATAATTAAATAATTCAATTTACCATCGTCGATAACTATAACTTCCATTGGAGTATCATTGATAATAATTACTTCATTTTTTAAAAGATTCATAATAATAATTTAATAATTTAAAATTAATTTACCTCTATCATCTTGGATTTCAATAATTTCAGGAATTTCATCTCCTTGATCATCGTTTTCAGTTACATCGAACCAATTGTATGTACTTGAATTAATCGACAATAAATAATAAAAATAAAATAAAAATGAGCCATTTCCAGCAGTCAACAACTGCCTTAAAATACTTGAATTGTTATTTTCTATGTTTGAATATCGCGGTAAATATTTTTGAATTAATTGTGACAACTTTGAAAATTGTCAATGTTTATAAAGAGAATAAAATTTTCAGGATTTAGCCAATCACATTGTAGTAAAACACAAATATAGGTGAGAGATTTTGACGCATGCAGTCACGATTGAGTATGCATGTGTTCTTTGTAAATCACATGCAGTCGATTCTGACGTTTTTTGAAACATACCCGCAACATTCGGTAGAACTTTCACTAACTCAGATAATGTATTTGATTTCAGAGATGGTAATATTTTCTGTTCATTCATTATCACATCTTTAGCAGTTTACACACCAAAACTACCAATGCGTTTGAGAATAGGAAGTGCAAATCTACCAAGAGTTCTCAACTATCATGATCCGTATTGTTTACCATTAAAATATGGTAATTCACCATGACTTTGGCTACCACTATACATAATAATAATATCGTTATTGGCCATCAAATTTACGAAAATGCAATGTCAAATGAGTTTTTGTATCTTTACTAAATTCAATAAATTTACCGCCATCATCACGAATATATATTTCTATATTGTTTATACATGATGTTGATACCGGTAAATACAAGGTGATTATCGGTATTTATATTGACAAATTCATCCTGGTCATGTTTATTAACCCAAACAGATTTCAATAAAGAAACCAAAGAATCACTAACAATTATAGGATCGATGATGTTAGTATTATGAACATTTGTCTATGAAGATTAATTATTTTCGGTTTGCGTACACCAAAAGCACTTGCCCGATATGTTGGCTTATCTAATACCAGTATATTAGCCAAATTTTTATCAAATGTAACTTCACAAATGTTATTATTTAGACTGAATTTGCAAAATCCGTCTTTAACAATTTCAATAGTTTTAAATATATGTAAACAATTGAATGAAAGATATTTATGTAACTCTTTAAGTGTTTCAATAAATAAATCATTAGTAAACGTAAATGTATTTTCAACCTCATTAATATACAATACAGATATTTTGATGTGTTCATTCACAGGGTCGATATCAATATTAGTTTTGAAACTTAACAGGTATTCAGTACCAGGAACAACAACCTTAAGCTTTTCACTACCCATTTGCTTGGCATCACTAATATTTTCAAATTCTATTGTAAATGGACTATAATCACAACTAACATTCAATTCATCTTTGTAAAATATGTCACAATTTTCATCTAAATTTTGATTCGGAATATGACAATATCGTTCAAAATTATTGATTAAGAAAATACCTCTGCATGTTTTGGGAACACGTTTCTTGTAATTGATTTTACATTGACTAAAAAATGGGAATGTATTGTACACAAATGTAAATTCTTGCAAAGCAACTTCCAACTTTCCATGTAAGTAAATAGGATTTTGAAGATCAACCATAAATTTACTTGGTTGATTTTCTGGATGGATTAGTTGGCAACTATTGCTCAGTAAAATAGTATAGAAACTCACTTTACTAGGTCTTTTGATGATTTTCATGAGGGTTTTTGATATACATGCCATTTGACATAGTATTGTTTATCCTTACCCACCTTTTTAATATTTTCTGAATTCTAAACACCGTTGGTGGTTGGATAACTTGTAATTCCTGTTCATAGAATTTCCTCTGAATTATATTGTTATCACTGAACATTACAGGACTCTGTTTAATATTAATTTTAGAAGTTTGAAATACCTCATCACTCCTATTACTATCGAAATTTTTGATGAAAGGTGAAGCAGATATTTTACTAATTCTAACGTGATCACCAACTTTATATTTTGGTTTTGCAATTTTTACAATTTCTTTAGAACTCACTGGTGTTTTTGAACTGATATCTACAGGTTTCAAACCATTCAGACCTCGATGTGATGATAATTATAACTAACAAGTATTTTCGGTAATACAGTTATCCATATTTTATTACCTTGATGCACGAAATATTTCTTCAATCTGTCCCTCAATGTCCGGTAAAATCTTTCAACATGGGCGGCTTTGTATTGAGAATGTACAGAGTAATGATTTATTTTGAAACGATTGAGGATTTGCTTAACTTTACTATTGTAAAACTCCCTTGCCTATAATAATAATAATAATAATAATAATAATAATAATAATAATAATAATAATAATAATAATAATAATAATAATAATAATAATAATAATAATAATACCTAAATCGGTTTGCAAATTGTCAGGATGCCCTTTTTTAAATAAAATATTAATTGCTTTAGATATTTCCTCTGCAGATTTTGTCTTTGTTGGTACTCCGCTGGCAAACCGACTGAACACATCAATACATGTTAAAATATATTTATAACCCTTGTTAATCTTCGAATACGATATCATCTCCATCAAATGCATTTGCCATAAATCATTAATACCGAATGTTTTATAAGCTCTGGTTGGAAATCTTTTCCACATTGGTTTGTTTAAACTGTGCGCAAGCTGATCTAACAACCACTTTTGCGTTGTTTTTTCGAATTTGGGACTCTTTTCTTTAAATTTCACACAACACCGAAACTTGCTTCGTCTTCTGTGTTCGTCCTAATCTTCTCCATTACAACAAGATGATTTAAATATTTATTTGACATTGGGTAATAACTGACCCATCGTTTATTATAAGCCACTTAATAATAATATTGCTAATGGTAACATTAGTCAAATAAAACCACCTTATTGTTTATATATTATTTTTTTCATTTGCTTACGATTTTTATTATTTACTAGCAA
Organism: Schmidtea mediterranea; assembly: GCA_022537955.1. NCBI lineage: Eukaryota > Metazoa > Platyhelminthes > Tricladida > Dugesiidae > Schmidtea > Schmidtea mediterranea. Next base: position 148,380,484 of record CM039680.1, on the reverse strand, counting down.
CAACATAGTTTTTCGATATTTATTCAACACTAGTTTTTTAGATTTACTAATTTTTATTTTACCCGTGACTACGTTTAGTATAATTTTGAGTAAATCATCAACAACAAAATTTGGAAATGATTGTAAAATAGACATTCTTTTCATACTCGAAGGCTTTAACAATGTATTTTAAAATACTGGAAACTCCTAAGATTTTTTTACAATTATAACCCTGTTCTATTTTTTTACTTTTTTATTGGTTTAGGGTTTATTGAAATTAGATTCATTGCAGGAAATTTTCGGTTATTAGCGTTTTAGATGGTGTATAACTGGTTTTTGGTGGAACTTTTTCAGTCTTTTTTTTCTATTTATTATTTTGTCTACGTTTTCTGACATTTTTAAGCCTGGATTTCATAAACATTTGTACATGTTAATGTTTTCAACTTTGCTTATAAACCATGGCACTTTCTTTATTGAAAATATTTGTTTTTACTCGAAAAGCAACATTGCATTGTTGTGTGAAATCAAGAAATATATATCCATGTGGTGATTTTGTAGCATCTTGAAATGCGTTGATAAGAAAATTACGATTATTAGAGTATGCTTGTCGAGCAAGAAAATCAATAACTTCTGCAACTCTAGGATTCTTGAAAATAACTAAATATTGAACATTTAAATTCCGTATTCGATGTGCACCGCCCTAGTTAAATAGATTTTGAGTAATAAAAATCAAACCATCGTGCTAACTGATTTTGGTGAATAAATTATTAAAATCCTTTTCTTTATTAGCTTCCTGATACAAATCATCGATAATGATGACATCGCCTTTCTTTAATCGACTTGGTCAGTTTACCTTTACTATTTTCATGTTTTTCAATTTACAGAAATTATTTTGAGTCAATCCATGTTCTTCATCTGCACCCCTATGCCAATAAATCTTGTTGAATTTTATTTTGAATAAATTAGATTTTAGTAATTTACACACAAACATAGTTTTACCGCTACCACTTGGGCCGACGATTTGATATACTGCATGATTTATTATAAATTTGTATAAATATAGTTTTTGTTTATATTATACAATTAAATGAACTCTTTCTAAAATCGTATATATATATATATATTAATATTTTATTGTTCTTTAATTATGTTATCAAAAAAATTATAAAGGAACTCCTGGCGTGTCAAAAATGACGGTTCCGAATTGTAAACACTAACAAATTGTTGATAGGAGTGGAAAATACTCTATAATATTTTTTAAATCCGGTAAATGCAAAATCATGGGATGCAAGAAACCTTTAGATGTTACTAAATTACAATATAGAATAAAGGATCTTAAAATACAGTCAATTACAGTTACCATGGATATAGGACAATCTATCAATCTATACAACATGTCAACAAAATGTCTTTGTATGTTTGAACCTGAATTATTTCCTGTACTGAGGCTTTTAAAATACAACCTCATATGTGTTAACGTGTTTGCCAGTGGGAAAGTAGTCATATTATGGTTGCGAAATCTAGAGTACAAAAATATTATTACAGACATACACAATGAAATCACGGGATTGGTCGATATCTGATTGGCAAATGATTGATTAAAACGACTTGCTTATTTATTTATTTAATTTTTAAAATGAAAAATATCGTTAAACCAATGTCGGATAACATTCGCTATGGTAAATTTTTCCTTTATTTATTTCATTTTTACATCAAAGTTTTAAAGATTAAGAAACACTGGTAATCGGAAGATTAAATTTTTATTATCCGCAAATCAATAATAAAAGATCAAGATCCAGCAATAATTTCCGAGCTCATATTTAATGACACAAGAATATAGATTTTCGAGATAGTGAACCAAGCTCTGTGGGACAACAAAATCAATCGGATCGAAAAGGAAATGGCAACTGAATACCCTTGTATTCTTGATTGCAGTTGCTGCAATTTTCGATACCAGCGATATGTTGAATGGTGTCTAGTGAAGTACGTAATAAACTTTTCGAAATTACAACTTTTACAAAAAATAAATGTTTTGTTGTTTATTTGTTTTTTGATTTAGTCAGTAGTATTAATAGATAGTAATAATAATAATAATAATAATAATAATACATTGTATTCACATGTGAAACGGAGAGAAAGTCATCAATTGCGTTTTTAGATTTGTTAATTCAACGCAAAGATAAACAGTATGAGACAGATTTATAGAAAACCAAATGATACTGGTCTTTATACTTCTCCAGAAAGCTTTTGTGAATTTAAATATAAGAGAAATATGGTGAAAGGATTGATTTATCGTCTGGGTGATGGTAAAAATGGATATATAAAAATTGAGCCTAAATATGTGTAGTATTGCCTTACTCTGAAGGCTTTACAAATTATAAAAGGAAGTTAAATAAACAGATGGGAAATTTAGAGTATAAAATCGTCTCTAATTCGTGTAAGGTACGCAATCTGTTTATTAATAAATCAAAAAATCCGGTTGGATTGTGTTCTGATCTCGTTTATCAATTTACATGTAATGGGTGTAATGCCACATACATTGGAGAGACTTCCCGTCATCTCTGTACTCGAGTTCTAGAGCATTGTCGATTGAAGGGTTTGACCAATATTAGTGAACACAGTAGAGGCTGTAAAAGTGATATAGGAATGTCTGATTTTAGAATTTTGTTGAGAAGTTTTAATAATTATTGGGAACGCGTGATATGTGAAGCATTGCTGATAAGGTCATTGGATCCAAAGATTAATGTGCAAAGGGCTGTGACTACGAATGTTTTGAATGTTTTTAAATAGTTTACGTATGTTAAATCATGTTTGTTTTTTTAATATTATTAAAATAATTGAAAATTTTAAATTACATTAATTTTTAAAAATTAGAATATAAGTGAAAATTTTAAAATAATTAAAAGTGAATTGAATATATTTTTAAAAATATTTATTTATTAAAAAATTAAATTAATAAAAAATAATTTGTTTAAATTAAATGTTAATTCATAATATTTTTAGTTGGTTTTGAGTACCTGAAGATGATAGCTGTGCTATCGAAATATATCGTACGAAAGGTTTTTTATTGGCGTTATCTTTTAATTATTAATATTATTATTATTATTATTATTATTATTATTATTATTATTATTATTATTATTATTATTATTATTATTATTATTATTATTATTATTAATATTGTTTACTTATTTTGTGGAAGAGTATTTTGCAATTATCAAAGAATATCTCGAGTTCTATTATCCTACTTTATGTGAAATATGGAAGGATGTACCAATATCATTGATTTCAGACTCAGTCTTCAATCATACAAAGATATGGATTTTCGATCTAATCCATGAATGTTTATGGAACATACAATTAAACAGGACGGTAAAAAACATGGAACCCGAATATCCATGTGGTGATAAATGCAAATGCTGCCTGTCCGATATCGGAAGTATGTGAAATGGGCTTTGACTAAAGCTATTCGACAATATTACTATACTAGATTTTTTCTATGGAATAAAAGTTTTTTTGATAATGACTTTGTTTTTATTATATAAAAATAATAATAATATTAATAATACTAATAATAATAACTTGTAATAATAATAATAATAATAATAGTAATAATAAAAATAATAAAAAGTTTAAATATTAATAATAATAAAAATGAAAAATAATAATTATTATAATTATTATATTTAAAAATTTTTGAAAAATAATATAGCTTTGAAAAATAATGACTTTGAAAAATTTTGAATGACCTTCAAAATAATGATGACTCGTCCAATGACCTTGATAAAATTTTTGATGAGTCATGTCTTTTTTTAAATGACCTTGGAAATAATGACATTGAATGAGTCATGATCTTTGTTTAAAGAAATTGAAATTTTTTTGATGCCCATGAAAACCACTATGACTCATCCAATGACCTTAAGTGAGTCATGGTCTTTGCTTAAATGACCTTGAATGAGGAGTCATTGTGTTTGTCTTAGAAAAAATTAAACTTTTATTCTTAGTAAATTTTTTTACAGTGAGGGGGGGGGTACTGGTCCAGCGGTGACATAACCATCTACTCATTTAAAAATTGTTTTCGTATCAACTAAAGTTCCCCTTTCCCGATTTTAGATAAATAGTTTTTCAATATTTTTTGGAGATTCCTATAAATGAGAAACTTGTTAGTTTCATAAAATGTTGTTTCTGTGGGTTTTTGAGAAGCTTTTTATTTATTTTTATCAAATCATGTCACAAGATGCATACAAAAATCACATAAAACCACGGGTTAGATTGAATAAATAGATACCTATAAATAGAATCTTCTCTGTTTGCTGATGCATCATCCCTTTGTAACCTTCATGTTATGAAAAGAATTTCTTTTTAAAAACTAGTCAACCATCTTGTACTCATATATAATTTTGTACTATACTGAGAGAGATAAGCAGTTGATTCCAATTGATTCAGCTTCTAATAAAGCGAAGAGCTTTTTTTATTAAATGGACATCTGTAAGTCTTTTTTAGGTCTTCAATCCAAAAGACCAGCGCTTTTTGGGTTTATCTATTAAAACACTTCTTGAATATAATGGCATTTTCAAACTTAACTTTGTACAGAACATAACAGACTGTTGTATTGGCACTTCATTCTTCACAATGGCTTTTATAGTAGATTCGCGGAAGCCACAGCGCCACCAATATCTAAGAGATTTAAAATTGCAAAGTTTTTTCCAAAGTAATTGTTTTTCGTTGCTTTTACTTTTATATATTTTTTACTTTTAAACGTATTTTTGAAATAATAATATGCTTTTAAAAATCTATTTTATGACATTTTCATAATATTGAAAAAACATTATTTGTGAAATATTTCATTATTCTTAGATTTAAAATTCTTTTTATCAAAAAATATCTACATAAAAGAAAATAGAATAAAAACAGAATTGAATATATATGGAATTTATCAGACTTTTTCCTTCATTTTGAAACCGTGAATTTTATTTATTTCATAAATTGTTGTATTAATGTTTAAAACAATAAATAAATCATCAAAATTTAACCAAAAATGGTATTAAATTTATCCAAAAACGATTTTTTCGATGGAATCATCAAACAGATTTTAATGATCTGCCGATGAATTACTAAGGTTCACTTTGGATAAACAAATATCGCATAATAATTCTTGAAAAATTATTTTATGGGAAATAAAATTGTAGTTTGTGAGACTGGAATTAAGACACAAAACGGTACTGTTCAAAAGACTGAATAATTTATTTAAAGTTTAACAAATCCGAACCTATATTTTTAAAATAATCAGAAAATAAAAAGTAATTATTTAACATTTAAGTCACTTTTGCACAGATTTAGATTTGTGCAATAAGGTAATGGTTAATGATGTAACGTAATGTAATTGACAATGATATATTAAGTGTATTGAAAATTATTTTGCTAGATCTTTGAATGATTGGTTCACAAAATAATATGTCTTCAAAAATCTCGTTCCATATAAAACGAATGAAAACTATAAGTTGGGATAATGCTTGTACCTCTGTTGATTCATTCAGTTGTAACGCAAAAAGTCCACTAACCTGAATTCTACTGATATTTTTGAAATAAAATTTGGAATTTATTATAATTTACTTTTAATGAATGTGTTAAATTTACTAAATCAAACTGGTTATATGGTGGCCTCGATGGCCATCTTTATCAAGGCACCTGAAAACTTCGAAATCGGAGCTGATATCGAAGATTTCATCAAAGAAGCAGAGATTCTTCGAATTAATGTCAAATGCTTAGGATTTCAAAGGAAGATTTATAAAAGCTTTTTTATCAACTGAGGCAATCAAGAAACTTGATTGCACTGATGAGAAGCAGAGTTATATGGACAGATTGAGATCAGCTTTCAGAAAACCTATGAATTTGATGTAAGACTTAAGTGAAGCATTAGAATACAAACAAGGTGAAGATTGAGATCAGCTTTCAGAAAACCTATGAATTTGATGTAAGACTTAAGTGAAGCATTAGAATACAAACAAGGTGAAGATTCTGTCGATGATTTTTATGAGAAAATTGAGAAATTGGCGAGAAGAATTCTGAAATATGAATTAAATGTAGAGGAGCTACAAAATTTCTTATTTTCAATGCGGTGGAAGATCAAGATTTAATAAAAGATGTAATGTAAAACGAATATAAATCGGTCTTGGAAATGAAAAAGAGAATTAAAATGCACGAAAAGGAAAATAAAGAATTAAATCAAAACAATAGCTCGATAGTATTTATGGGTACATATAAAAGATATGCAGATGTGGTCAGAAGGACCTAAACTTTACCAGCACAACCAATGCAACAAAGATACAACTACGTTTCGAACAGTCGGCAAATCTATACAAAACAGAGAATACCTGTAGAAACAGCAAAATTTCAACAAGCAAGTTGTACAGAGAAATAGCCAGCCAAAATTCAATTGCTGGGCATGTTTTGAAGGGGGACATAGGAAATCCGAATGTCTTAATGTGAAATGTCACCATTGCCATAAAGCAGGACATTTAAGCACCAATGCTTTCAGAGAACTGAAAAATGGAGAGACGTGAGAGAAAATGACCAAAAACACGTAAGAGCAAAGTTCCTAGGTAATGATCGAAATAACTGAGACCGACAATATCAAAGACTAATTGCAGCAATGAACGATGACGAATATGGAAACCAATACCCAAATTGAAATGCTCCACCGCGAGAGGGTGTGATTGAAGCACTGCAGTAAGTATGAGTAATATATTGAATAGGAAATTGTATGATGATAGTTTGTATGAAGATTGTTTGCATGTATTGAGTGATAAAAAATATAAATATATAACTAATAATGATAATCATAAATGCCTGTCTGAGACGGAATTTTATGGTGAGTGGCGTAAGGATGAATCGAGATTTGATGATGTTTGAGAAATTCTAGAGTATCTTTGTAATATTAATAATGTAAATAATAATTTAATTCAATATAATAAACTAAATGGTAGACCAAGTGTCACAATTGTAATAAATATTAGCGAATTGTGTTATTTGTTAGACACAGTGGCAAAGATCAGCATGATTAGATGAAAGTGTATTAAATAATATAGGGAAGGTCAATATAGTAAAATGCTTTGTGGAATTGAGATGTGCATACGAGTTACCTGTGTCGATAGTAAGAAAAGTAAATGTTGCAGTTCAAATAGTAGGGACAAGAGAGACGAGAATGATTGAATTTATTGTGAACAAAGAGATTTCACCGAAACTGATCTGAGAAATAGACTTCTTGAGATAAACTTTCGATATACTGTTAAACATGAAGAGCAGTTTATCAAAGAAAGATGAAAACATCGCAGTAATCATGCATTTAAAAGAACCGAGTGAATTAACCAGTGTAAAGAGAGCAACGTTATAGAACTATATGGAAAATATGATTCCATTTTCATGAAGCATAAATTGGATGTGGGTAAAACAAATTTAATAACACACGAAATTTTAACATCACTAAGACCTATTGCTATTAATCCAAGGAGAGAACCAGCTCATTTAATTGAAAAGATTAAGGAAAACATAAAGGAAATGGCAAAATACGAAATTATAAAAGAATGTAAGTCACCGTGGAACATACCCTTAGTATGTGTGAAGAAAAAAGATAAAAACAATATAAGAATATGTTTAGATTTTATAGCTCTAAATAACGTCACGGAGAGACCAATATTTCCAACACCGAACACAAATAAGTTATTGGATACACTTGGTGGTGCGAAATATTTCAGCACTATCGATTGGGGGACCGTATATTATCAGGTAGAGCTAGACGAGTAATCAAGACAGCGTTCTCTACTAAACATAAACAGTATTGCTTTAATAGGATGCCATTTGAGATAGCAGCAGCTCCGGTAACCTTTCAAAAATTAATGAACATGGTATTAGGTGAACTTAATTGGCAAATAGCGGTAGTGTATTTGGATGATATTCTGATATTTTCAAACGAATTAAAGGAGCACTACGAAAATATTGCAAGCGTTTTTAAGTCAAAAATACTTAATAAATTCAAATCATTAAGGAGCATCTAATCTTCAATGTCCTTGAGACATTGCTCTGCTTCTGTCGTGCTTCGGCCATCGAATCTTCTGACATTAAAATTTAAAATGTCTTTTACCTATTTAGACAAAGATTCCATAGTCAGCTTCCGATGTTGAATTCTTGTTACCGCATGAATCGGTTCTATTTTTTCGGCGTTACAATCTCTTCAAAAGTCATAATATAATTTATGCTTAATTTTATTAAAATCAAAAACATATACTTAATTCTGAATATTAAAACAAAGTTTTTAAAATTCATTATTGGGCATCACTATTATAATTTAGTTTTTAATGGACGTGTTAAATTTACGAAATCAAACTGATAATATCCCCTATGTTAATTTTTATGTAAATTCTTTTGTCATAATGGTTTGCTTCCTAGCCTGTTTGTTTTTACTTTTTTCTAATACATACTTCTGGATTTATCCCATATCCATTTTCATCTATATTAGGAAAGAACCATCATACGATTCATAAATAATTAATTGTGTCAATTTGAGGTCGTAGACCAAAAAAACTTAATATTGGAATGTGCGAAACATTTTAATTAATTTAAAAATTCAAAAATATCCTCGAAATTTAAACAAAATTAGTTTTTTTCTATTACTGTCCATATATATTTACAATGCAATTTAACTTTTAAATTATTTTGCAATTAGTCGTTTGAGGATATTTTACATAATGATCATCGAACAGTAAAATTAAAATTGAATAATCAAACTAAATAATAAATTGGGTTAAAAAATTTTTATAAAGAAATATTAAAATAATTAATTTAAATAAGTATTTTAAAGAAAATAGTATATGATTTAAAAACGAGTATATCTAGATACTCACAAATTAAAGTTAAAGAATCATTAAATTATATAATTGATAAGTTGGTAAATATTTATCATAATATTAAATTATTTTCTAATAACAATGGAATGCATTCCAAGTTTCGATCACTTTCATCTTAATTTCAATTTCCTTTCTTCATTTTAGACTACTGACTGTAGTTATTGTATAACATGTCTATTGTGTCGCTTAATAATGACGCTCGCTTAACTTTATTATGTTAGGTGACGTCGGTGGATATATAATTTTTTATCTCAAGGCTCACTATATCTAGTGATAGGCCAACTATTGCTCAATATTTTGTTTTACACTTAGCACAAATTTTCTGAAATCTTTTTATCGAACACAAGTTTGCTTAATTAGCCGGAATCAAATCTTAATTACGTATTAAATACAGACTGTTCGGGAATAGAAATTGTATATTCAAAGGGTTTGAGCAATATTAGTGATAGATATTAGTGACAATAGAGGATGTAAAAGTAAAATAGGAATGTCTGATTTTCAAATTTTGTTTGAAAAATTTTAATAATTATTGGGAACGTGTGATATGTGAGGCATTGTTGATAAGGTCATTGGATCCAGAGATAAATGTCCAAAGTGCTATGACTACGAATGTTTTTAAATAGTTTGAGTATGTTACATTGTGACAAATTGATGTTCTTTATTTTTTCAAACTTTAATAATATTTGTAATTTGTCAAATTAAAATTTACAAAATTAAATTTTTTTAAATCGTTTTATTATTTTAATGTTTTTTTAAATATAGTTAAAAAGTTTAATATTTATAAAAATTTATTTATTTATTCTCTGTCATATGTGGAATATCGTCGTTCAGCAGGATTTAATTTCTTTTGAGAAAAACGAGATTGGTTGTAGTCAGTTTTTTGAATCTAAGTGATTAAGACTAGAGCCAATTCCTGTGCCGGATGGCTTATTATAATCCGGCAGTTTCATGTACGAGATCTCTGATAGTTTAGACTTTGCTAATCGAATGCAGCTTCATGAATTTCTGACTATTGGAATTTATTTTTATTGTTAGCAGAGATAAGGTCATGAAGAGGCGCTAGGATCTCCGATAAGTTTGGTATTATCCATTGATAGAAGACAGCAGCACCCTTAAAGTGTAGAAGTGATTTGTTGGACGTTGGCTGAGGCATTTCTTTGATTGCATTAACTTGGGATTCAATAGGTTTACCTGAAATTAAATATCCCAAAAATTTTACTTCCTTTTACTTCATGCAGCATTATGCATCATTAATTTTAAATGATGCGTTTGACATCATTTGAATAATTGTCTTCATATGCTGATCGTGAGCTGCTTCATCTTTGGAGGATATAATTATGTCATTGATATAGGCAGCTGTGAATTCTTGAGATTTCAATAGTATTCTATCCATATATCTTTGAAATGTCTGTGAGGCATTTTTCTAGCCAAATGGCATAGTTCTATATTCATAGAGACTAAATGGGGGTTATAATAGCTGTTTTATAAATGTCATTTGGATTGATTTGGATTTGCTGATAAGCTTTTTTCAGATCTAAAGTAGAAAATATCGAGCATCCACTGATTTTGTCCAACATATCATTGATTCTCGGAATTGGTAGAGCACTTTTTGGGCAAAGCATTTAGCATGCGATAGTCTTCAAATGGTCACGGGATATTTTCTTTTTTTGACGATCACTAGTGGTGATGACCAGTTGCTCTGACTGGGTTGAATGATATTCTGTTTTAGTATTTCCTCGAACTCATTTTTAATTCCTAGCTTTTTGAGACACTGGTTCACCTGTGGTTCCGATGTTGAGAAATGTGTCTTTCTGCATGTAGAGATTGTTGAAAATTTGAGATTTGTTTCTGAAGATTGTTTTTTTGGCACAATCGATTAATATTTGATGTTTGGAGACAAAATGTGAACACAAAATAGGTCGTTTCACATCAGCCACAACAAGATTCCATGCGAATTTTTCACTAAATCTAGAAATTTTAAATTAGAGAAGTTTCTCACCAAAAGTTTTTATTGAAGTGCAATTTGCTGATGTAAATTGATGTGTTTTCTGACAGCTGTCTGGTTTGAAGCGGTGTTGGAACAGTATCAATCAAAAATTTATGAATTATACTTCCCGCTTTGACCTTCGAGGGTCAAAGATAGTGTGTCAAAACCTTCAGAAGGGTCTCAAAACTTTGAATTTCCTCAAAATCAAAGGGTTTCCTATTTTCTATGGTTACAATTCTTTGTGTGTAGAGTCGGGTGTGCTTTACATTTTGATGGTACGTCAACCTTTGAGGGTTTCCCAAGGTGTGTCAAAACCCTTAAAGGTCGAAATAATTTTTCTCTTCAGATTTTGCTCAAACTTCTTTTAAAAGTTATGCAATTTTAAGTCATAAATATTAAATTTGTGTTGTAAATATTGAAGAATATAATTTTAAAGTTTCATAAATTTACATAAGATATGTCTGATTCGCTCAACATTGTACAGAATGTTTAGGCAAAATATCATGGTTTTATTTTATTCACAGATGTTTAATAAAATTATTTATTACCTCTTTTATTTTAATTTTCTTAAATATACCTATAGCAGAACATAATAACAGAACTTTTTATTGTACAATATGTATATCAAATTTCGTAAGTTTTTTAAAATTTTAAATAATTCGTAATTTTTAAAATTCTGAATTTTGAATATTTTTTGTAATTTAATTGTCAATACAACATATGACATATCATTCCATAGGTATTAGGTTCCTTTTTTAATGGACATATAGATTATGGTATCACATCACCAGATAAAAGTTCTATGAATATTTTAAAATTTTTAAAAAAATTAATTTAAAATGTACAGAATTAAGTTCTAAGTCTTTTAAGGTTTTTGATGAAGAAAAAACGAGTACTAACATATACATGAAATATTTTAAGCTAAACGTATTAAGGGTGTTTCATATGATTTAGCACTGAATTTTCTGTTATCAATATTGCATTATTTTATTTTCTGTAATTAATTTTTCAAATATTTATTGCTGTGGAATTATTGTATCAATTAAATTGATCGAATAAACAAAGATAAATATTTGTGTCGACATCCAGATTGTATGGAATTCTTAGAGGAAAATAGAACAAATCGTCGGCTAACCATTTTAGATTTGTGCATTTGTCGCTTCGACTTTCCTGGATTTTATCATGTTTCGTTTACTACTTGCTTATTGGGAATCTGAGACAGCTTTACAAATATTAATAGTAAATGCTTTTTTCTTTATAAATTAAAGTAAAAATAAATTTTTAATATAAATGTGTGTATGTTACAATTATAATTATTTTATTAATATTATAACATTATTATCAACGTATAATTATTATATATAGGTATATGTAGTGTATAGATTAGCAATTATCCGAAATCATACTTAACTAAAATGATCAAACGACCCTGATTTGATTATTTTGTCTCTCACTTAAAACAGTTTCGGGAGGTGTCCCGTCTTAGACATCTAACGCTTTTAACATTTTCATAAATTTTCTGTTTCCTCTACTTCATATCAATAGCGCTTTCGTACTAAGAACCAGCAAATATTGTATCAAATCATTTGTAGTACAAAAATATTTTGTTTAATTAATTTACTATAAATAGATTTTATTTTCAATTTTTATAGTAAAAATATTATTACTGAAAATTCCATAGACCAAGCTAGTCAAGAAATTGATGAAAAAACTATTGCGAATTTTTTCGACGGAGAAACAGAGAAATGATGCTGAATAAGAATTATAAATATACAAAACCAAATTGAAAATAAGACGATAGTTTTATGTGTATATGTGACACTTTTTCAAAACATTGTAATACCAAGCCACTTTAATAAATAAGTAAGTCAAATACAGACACATTCTATATAAACCTATCAAAAGATGGTTTAAATGATGTATTATCATTTAAAGAATAAAGAATATTCCAAATTTAAACATTATGAAAAGTATTAATATTAAAAAATGATTTCAAATTTAAAGGATTTCAAAAGATTTTAATGAAAGAATTTTTAATAAAATAATTAACTTTTAGTATATTGGAAAGTATAGTATGTGTAGCATATTTTATTTAAGAATTATATGTATTAAATTAATTAATTGACAGATATATATAAGGATATATTTTAGAATTAATTAAATTAACTTATTGTGTAATAATATGTAAACATTTTAATAGGAAGATCAGGAGTTGGTTGTGATTTTTGATGATTGTGTTTGAAAATTGGTATGTTCGTATTCTTTTTCAATAATTATAAACCAATAAACTCTCTTGGAAATGTTACGCTACGAAGAGTTATAAAAGAGTGTGTTGAGTATTTGTCGGCAGAGTAAATATTGTACAATTATGTCTCTTTTTAACATGATGTCGACACCAAGACTTTAGAATTTCATCAAACCACCAAAGCAATTGCAACCAAACTGAGATTCGGAAATATTCATTCTTGAGTTCTTCGAAATAACTCAACCGCCTGGTGAATTTCAAGAAACACTAAAAATGCCTTTTTGTCGATGGAATTGATTCCAAAGTATAAAGTGATCCAGTCAGATTATATCGGGTTCGAAGGTCGTCAATTTATTTTATCAATTCATTTTTAGTGATGACACCAATTATTAATTTAATAATTAATTAAATATAAGATTAAATAAATATAACTTATAGATTATTTACACAAAATTTATAGACAATAATTATATATTTTGATTTTGTAATTTACTCAGATTAATTTATTGAAAAGGTAATTTTCTGATGTGATTATCATATTTTATTGATTTATCTTGATACTAATCCTTTTCATGTAACTATAGCTATCTATGTTATTAAATTTGATTTTAAAAATTTGGTTTTCAAACATACTAGTTATATTTTATTCAATTTATTTCTCTGTTGGGAATCAACTAATAATTTATTGAATTAACATATATTTTTGAAAAATTAATCAATGCTATATAAATCAATAAGTATTTCGCATTTTAAACTTTACTCAAACTAATTTATTAAAAAGTTAATTTTATAATGTGATTATCATATTTTATTGATTTATCATGATATTAATGATTTTCATGTAACTATAACAACTTATATTAATAAATTAGATTTTCAAACATCATATTTATAATTTATTTAATTTAAATTGATTAAAAATTTCAATTTTGATGTAAATTTTAGTATAAACAATCGATTTTATTTAGTATAAATGGCTGAATTTATAATATAAACAATCAATTATTATTTAAATAATTGCTAAATATTATCAGAAGTAAGTTTAATTTTTAATGTATATTTAATTTACTATTTTAGGTTTTAGGGAATTATTGCAATATATATAAATTTTGCGTAGCTATCAGTCACGAAGATGTTCACTACTGCGATCTTGTTACCTCATCATATTTTAAGATAAATGATGTTGATTTCCCTGGTTATATGTGTCCAGAATGTTGTGGGGTTATGGTCTTTAACAACCTTGACCCCATATGAAAATTATCTTTCTCGTTTCCAGTGGTTACCCGTTGCTAGGCAACTTTGGAAATGTAACCAAGGGCTTTGAGATCGCCAAAGGTGAGCGCCACGTATGAACTGCACTGGCCCGACCTCAAACTGGGTCCAACGCACTACCGTTAGAAGGTCTACGTGCGATTTATTATTTCCGTTACTCACTTATGGTTCAATCCACATCATAAACTTGCTGTCTGATTTACGCTATCTACGTGGGTGCAATTCAATTCCAACTGCAATAATCGGGATTTAAATCATTACTCGAACATAACATTCAGTAAAATTTTATTTAATAAAACACTCTAGTCTAATGAGTCATTTTGGGTCCTTGGATTTCACTGCTCGTCGTTTGGCCCGTTCAGCTCGTCCAGGGCGGTGTTTGACTGGTTTAACGGCTGGCTTTGACGTCGATGCGGCCTCTCGGTAGGCTAATTGAGCCGGAGCGAAGACCAGGGGGTAGGTCACTGCTGCCCCTTCCTGGCACGCAGACAGCGCCACATCCAAGCCTCTCAGTTGCGTCCTCAAGCTTTGGTTGAGCTGCTTCTCCTCAGCCCAACCCTTCTGCAGCACGGTCAATTTTTGGTACACGTGTTTGGCTTTACTCGGCTCTATGCATGTGCTCTTGGTCAGCTGTACCTCGGCCGTCAATTGTACGATTTGTTGATGGAATTCTTTAATTACTGATTGTGCCTTTGTTAGTTCCTGTTGTAGAATCTTGGGCGAGTTCATTTTTATAACAAAAGGTAAATCAATTCGTCGTTAATAGAGGTTGGATAAGTTTATAATGGGCCTTATGTTTTACGGTGCCCGATTGTGGTTGATATTTACTCGAAGTTTAATTAGGTTCTACATTAGCATTAAACAAACAATTAACTAAACATTTATAATTGATACACAAGAGAACAAGAAAATTATTTCATTAAGTCTGATCACTAGTAGTCTCAATCGGAGCTCGGTCGTGGTGGCTCCCGAGCATATGGATGCTCGTGATGGGCATTTGTCACTTCGTTTGTTCGTTTTCCCTTTCTGGTCCATAATTGGCGTGGGACTACCACGTTGATAGCTTCCGTTGACCGGTTCAATCTGGGGTTTCATTTCAGTCGTTCATCGGTGTTCAGAGGAATTGGGACTGTGCTGGACGATTCTTGGCGTTTGGTGCGTCCAATTTGTACTCAAATATTTTTTATCATGGTCGTAATAACAATGTTATTTATTACCTGCTGATGTTCCACGGGTCTCCGGGTTTTGTCCGATTCTCTGGGGACCTTTGTCGGGTGCATTCGAGTATTGTACGGTCGTTTGCCTGGTGGTCGAATTTTTATATTTTTCAGACATCGAGAATGTTATGTTCGTCTTGATCCAGTCTGCGCTTTATATACGAGTTCGGGTGCACACACTCATTCGTTAATCTGATTTCGGAACTGGCACGCCTGTTAGTCTACCTATAGTCGGTCGGCATGTTTCGATGTGCGGTGAGAGAGAGTATCAATCTTATTTAGTCGACTTATTGATTGGCATTTAAGAAATGTCAACTCGCCGGCAGACTAATATTTATTTGCCTTATCTTGCGACTTCTCTGACCACAGCATTATTCAATTTTGATTTAACGATTTATGGTGGATATATTTTGTATCACTGATTGTATATAGACGCTGCTCTCGGTTTTATCTAGTGAGTCTTAATTAGGTGTAGTTTTAGTGATTAACCTTCTTATCACTAGGTTTAATATTCAAATCTCCTCGTAGAGTGGCCTATCCATCAAGTGACTTGGCTTGATTTTCCATCGTTATGGCTGTGTCGGGTCAGATTTTGGCGGTGAGTTTGCAAATTATTTATCCGTGATCTGCTCGGAACCACTATCACGTCGGCTTGTCTGCTGGTTATTCGAAGTTATGGCCTGTGGCTTTATTCAAGCTTATTACATAATCAGTTTACCTGTATGTAGGTTATCGGTGAGCTATTATTAGTTTTTGTCATATGATTTATTCTTGTCGGGGTAGTTCAGTTCGGTGATCGCATTAAATTGGCTACTGCGCGTATTCTTTGGAGTCTGGTATTTAATTACCGCGTTCAATTACTAATTATTTTATCGGAGGAGTTTTGGTTAGATTAGTTACTGTTGGAAATCGATTTCAACCGGCTCATTATCTACTGGTAATTTTACTATCACGCTTTATCAAAATTCGACTACTTAATATTTAATCTAATTTGTTTCAGTCCTACAGTGTTCTAGTTATTTTATAGCTACCAAGCAGATTTACCATCTTGAATTACTTCAGTGAATTCGTGCTTAGAGAATCTATTTACTATAGCGTTTTATTCCAATTGTGTTATATTTAATTTATCCTAATTTTATGCATGACTTATCTTGTCGAGTTTGTGGTCCGTCAGTAAGTTTATCATTTCACTTTGTAATGTTTATGTTATATTGAAACGATCAATGCTCCACATCGATTTGTTTTACTCCCTTTAATTTATTACTGCATTAGCTAATCTTAATAATTATAGGAATTTCCTCTTAATTCTGATCACTACTGACCTACTCAAGCTGGTTATATTCATTCAGGACTCTCTATCTACCCGTGGCCGATGTTCCATTCGTGACCTGAAATACTCTCAGTATTCCAACCCAGATCCTGATTCATCATCTGACATAACTATCCTTGTCATTTAGTTGTATTTTTATTAATGGATTGTTTTTTCTATGTTGTAATATAGTTTTCTCATGATCAAATTCGCGCATCTTATTGTTTGTGCTCTTATGTAAAGAGATTGATTTAATAACCGTTCATTTATGGATCATGTTCTGGTAATTTTAAGTATCATGATATTAATGGTGGTTCGCTCATGGATCAAACTTTGGGTAATTTTGTAGGTATTGTAAGTTTAATGGGGATTCATTTATGAATTAGTTTTTTGTACTTTTATCAGTAACCTAATATTCTATCTATTATGTTGACGGATCTTGTTTTTCCATTCAGTAATTATCGTTAGATATAAATTGATTATGGGGTTAATTTTCTTTCGGGGTTATGGTTTATATCTATTCCTATTAGAGCGAATAAGGGGGTTTAATCGATTTACCTTACTAGGATTTGGCATATAGTTGGGGTACTCGTATCAAAGAGTTTTGATGTTAAGTTTTTCTGCATTCTTTGAACGTTTGACGCCGTAATTCACGAAGTTTCTCGTTTAGAAGCTTTTACAGAAGCGTTGGATTATCGACAATTTAAAGAGTTTAATCTTTATTTGTTAGATTCTCATTACGCTTGAGAAGTTTGGGAGTAAACAACATATACTCTTGATGGTGATTTTTGGGAAATTAAATATTACTTAAATTAGGATCGATTTTCCCTTATTATTTATGACTTGAACACATTATTAATTTATAGAAATTTTACTTTTAATATTTCTTTTAAGTACATAGCAACAATTTAGATGACATCGCTTTCCCAGTACCCTTCCCAAATTGATCCTAAGATAAACTTGTGTTGATATTAATAGTTAAGAGTGCCCACTGGACTACTCGGTGTGGTGATTTTAAGCCGTGTATAAATATAGTTTAGGTCGAATTTATGAGAAGTCGGGTGACGACGAAACTCCAAAAGACTATTTCCTCTTCACCCTTTTCCCCTATAAGGAATGATATTGACGTTTCAGCTCCTGCGTTCATTACGCCGGAGCCTTCACGGGCACGAAATCATTAGCGATAGTACACGCACTTACACGATTTACGATAGTGTATTTGATTTTAATAGCTTGCGATATGTGTCGGCTGTGGGCCGGAAAAATTGTTAAAGAAGCATTGATTGAAAAATTCGGTTTCATTGATAGAAATATATATTTGCATTATAATACATCATAATGGTTCATCAACTTCGTGCATATCATAATTCCCTCTCCCCACGCCGAAATCCAAGCAGAGCTCATCCGAGGTTGCGAGGATACGACGTGGAGAGAGTATCGAACAATCTCTCACTCACATCAAATTAGAGAGTTTCACTAGTAAACTGGTTTCAGGTAAAAACAGAGTTTCAGATTCGAAAAAACTGATTCTGGTTAATCAACGATTAAAATTGTGTAAAAATGAATCGGTATATATACCTATTGTACAACCCTAACCTTGCGTGTTCTTTTTGGTTTAGTAAAACAAAATTTGACCTTGTGATTTTCTAGGATATTCTATTCTTAATTTTTATTATTTTGAAATTTTATTTGACAATTTTTCTTTTGAATTTTTAATTGAATTATTTCTAATTCGAATTATTTGATTTTTATTTCATTTTCATGAAATTTCGCATTTTTGTTAAATTATCAAACTTCGGTCAAATTGTTGGGTTTTCGTGTTATGTTTATGTTTATTTCGTGCGGATCTTGTTGCACTTTGTTATTATTTTAATTTATTTTTGTGTTTATAATTTTATATTTATTTGTTCTCTTTCTCGCATTTTGGTAGGGTTAGTTGGCGTTTTAATAGGTTTGAGTTTAAATTTCATGTTATATTTGCATGTGTGTTACCGATTCATTTAAACACTTTTCAAGGCCGTCTGTGTTCTGGCCCAACAATGTGAACATCTTGTAGATGGTCAATGTTTTTACAACATCACTGGCATTATCTCAGACAATTCGGAGAATCAAAAAGTAGTATAGTTTCCAAAAGTAAGTGTATTAATAATATAACTAACTATTAACTTTTTTAGTATTGCCAAAGAGGATAACCCCTCAAGACGTTTTGCAGATTGATAAATATGATACAAGTAATCTTTTTATAATTTTTAATTATGTTTAAATTATTAATTGTTAGATACTTTCAATATTCATTATTCAAGATCAAATAATGAAAGAAATGTTTTATTTTTATTTGAATTATTAATTATTATTAATTTAGATGATTTAAATATTCACATTGAAAACATGAATGATGAAACATTTTATGAATCAAATTATGACGAACCTGAAAAAAATCTCTACTGTGAATATTAAATTTAAGTGTTAAATTATTACATTCAGAATTATTTAACTTTTTTCATGTTTCAGGTAATCTTTAATCTAAGTTTTGTCAATTTACAAGCCATGACGACAACTGCACAATACAATGTATCGATATTATCAAGTGAATAATTATTATACAGTAAAACTCGTAAAACCTCGGATAAATGAGTAACCCCGATAATTGAATATGTATAACCTTAATTGGTTGGTTTAGGCAAATTTAATATATAAATTAATTGCTTAATTGAACACTCTTTTAAATGAACAACTCTGATTAATGAACACCAATTAAGGCTTTTATTTGTTTTATAAAACTTTTAATTGAACATTAATTTATTTTATTAATTGGATGTCATTATTTTACATAGTTATAAATACTGAAACCCAATCAAAAAATTATCTATTTCAATTAAATAATTTTTGACAATTAAAATGTCAAAACGAAAAGCAGCAACATTAAAAAAAAATACGAAATAATTAATCGAATTGAATAGCAAAAAAAATTGAAATTTCGCAAATCCAAGTTTCTATTGAAACAATAGTTCCACGAAGCACAATATCAAGATGTTATTGGCTGGAAGAAGATAAAATTACAGAGACATATGAAGCAAGCAATCAAAGTCCTGCAAGAAAGCTTCTCAGAGGTTCAAAATATAAAAAATCGATGAATGTCTTTTTGAATGGTTGAAAGAAAAAAGAAAAGTTAACGTTCCAATAAATGTTCCTATTCTTCAAGCAAAAGCAGAAGATTTTGCAACACTTCTTGAACAAGACTTCAAACCTTGTAATGGATGGCTTGACTTATGGAAAACCAGATATAATGTATCTTTCCAAATTTTTAATGGATAATCGTCCAAAGTTAACGAATCAACTGTAGAAGAATGGTTAAGAAAACTTTCAAACATCACAAAAGATTTCAAGTTTGAAGACATTTATAATGCAGATGAGACAGAGCTATTTTATAAATGTTTGCCAAATAAAATATTTAATATAAAAGGCGAAAAGTGATTTAATGGTGAAAAGTCAAAAGAAAGAATAACAATACTTTTTGGATGCAACAGGTTCAGATAAACTCACACTTATAGTAATCGGCAAATCTCTAAAACCAAGGTGCTTCAAACGCATAAATATGTCCAGTCTTAGAGTTTATTACCGGAGATAATAGAAAAGCTTGGATGACCGAAAAAGTTTTTAGTGAATGGATTGAAAAATTTGACAAAAAGTTCCAAGCTGAAAATAGAAAAATACTTCTATTTATTGATAAGATTTCATGGCATGCTTTGAAATCACAATTCAACAATGTAAAACTTGTGTTTTTTCCTCCAAATTGTACTTCATAGCTTCAACCAATGGATCAAGGGATAATTGCAAATTTAAAACTTAAATATATATCTGCGATGGTTAGAAGAATTTTGGAGAATCTTGATGGTGAAGTTGATTGTGAAAATACTGAAAAAATAAATGGCAAACAAGCAATTGATTTTATCGTATCAGTCTGGAAGGATATGAATTGTTCAATCATACAAAATTGCTACAAAAATGTGGATTTGATATCGAAATAGCGAAAATATTGATAATAACTATATATAAACCCATTAAGTCTGCAATTATTCAGCTTCAATCAAACAATATAATTCCAGAGAACTTCAACTTTGAAGATTATATTAATTGTGATGAAGAACTTGCTGTATCAGCTGTCATTGATGACCAGGAAATTATCTTTGAAAAAGAAATTGCAGACAAAACTGATGAGCAAATTAAGAAAAATGAAGATAAATTTCAACGTTCAAATAAAAAACAAGCACTAGACACAATTAACACATTAAGATATTATTTTCAATGTGATGAACCCGATACGAAAAATAAACTAGAAATTATTCACAATAGAAAAAGATAAGTATTTAAAATAAAAAACAAATAAAAATATCTGAATTTTTTAAACGTTAATAATAAATGTATTTGTCTTTCATAATATTTTCTACAAAATCTGATTCATAGTCAAATTTTGTAGAAAATATTATGTCACTTATAAAGAAATCAGAAGTGAAAAACCAAAAAAAGTCCTTATAGTATTTGTCTTTGCTTTTATTTTTGTATTTGGATTTTATAAGAATTAATTAAATAAATTCTTTTCTTAATTTTTTTAACTTTTTTAATTGAACACCCTGCTAATTGAACATGATTTTCGTGCCCCCTTGAAAGTTCATTTAAATGAGTTGTACTGTATATGTCCTTTATGCCAGACCCAAACCTTTGACCATAAAAACCGTTTGACTCAATTTAATACGGATAAAATATCATTGTTTAAAAGTGGAGAGAAGTTAAGAGAAGTTAAGTCAATAGAAAAAGCTAAAGAAGTAATTATCAGAATGTATGAGATCATAAAACAATTACCCAGTGAGCCATCATTGGCTTCGCTGCACGAAAAAATTCATATGCAAAGATAGTAAGAAAGCTGCAACAAAGTCAGATTCGAATACCCAGACCAGTTTTTAATACAACAAATCACACCCGCAATTCAAGATATGACAATGCAAGAAGTGAAGACACACAGTTTTGAGTCCAGAAATTTTTGGCGTGTCGGGAAGAATGGCATATTTGAACTAAATGTCCGAATGTTAAATGCAGACAGTTTTTGAAAAATCGTCATTTTAAATATCAATGCTGGGATGTTCGTAGAAAGACGAACAATGAACGCAGATATCATAACAAAAACAACCACTTTTGAGATCAGATAATATTCAGAAAAAGAGGGTAATATCAATGTATGACCGCTCAGATAAATACAATGCACGAACTAAAGATGAAAGAAAAATTGTGGCGAACCGGTAAGAGGGATACTACAGTTTCAAGTGAAGTGTGAGGATTCACAAATTTGGTTTAACCCTTCAGGCACATATGCCTGAAACCGGTTATTAATACAGAATGTCTGAATTTGAATGAATGTAATTTTTACTGACTGTCAATGTATGTGTTTTGAGTTGGCAAATAATTTAGAATGTGGTTTGACTGATCATATTAATAAAATGGATAAAATTAAGAATTTTGATTTTTTATGAATAGAGTAATTAATAAAAGTAAAAAATTTGTTAAAAGCGAATTAGATTGTCTTTCAAACATTATTTATGAAAAAATGAACGATGAACTTAGTGTTTCGGCCAAATAATGTTAACTTGTGTATATTTGTTCGCACTAAGTTTAAAATTTATCGATTCTGTGTGCGCGTTTGTGTTTTTATTGTGCGGTTTATAGCTGATTGATTGTTTTGAATTAATAGAAATTAATCGAATATTTGGATTTTGTGTTCTGCTTCCGAGAAAACCAAATAACGCAAATATATGACCAAAAATAATGAAAAATGTATATATCAATAATAAAATATTATCATCAAAGTTAAAAAATTGCCAAAATCAATACATCAAAAGATGAGAAACAATTGTCATAATCCATAAATTATGAAATTAAATTGTTACACATTAAAATCATATTGTCATGATAATGATAATCAATTTTCATTATCATAATCCTTCGTTTGATCTATATATATATATGTGTGTGTGTGTGTTTATTCTATATTTTTCGTATCCTACTATGTAATATTTTAATTTTAAGGTTTTTATGACTTGCCCATCTTTCAATACAACGTTTCCTGTATATATTCATCACGGGAGACAAAAATGGTGTCTCTGCGACAATATAGAGCAGAGGAAGAAATAATTGGTTTCGGAAGACACCCCTAACACAAGAGTTATTGAAGACTCCGAGAAGATGAATCTATTTAACTAAAACGATCCAATCATCAAGGCTAGGTTATTCTTTTTCACGATACCGTGAATGTCTTTACAAGGAATATATAATCAAAGCTGCCCTTCAAGAGCTCAATTAGAAAGTTCTACAGCATCCAACGTATTTAATGGTCACTACTTTTTTGGTGTAAATAGAATTTTATGTACTATTTTCAATGGACATAGTTTGATTTATTTGTAATGAACAAAACTGAAAAATATATTTAAAATTTTAAAAGATTTTGAAATAAATTTTGTATGATAAAATATACTTTTGGTATAAGTATAAAGCGGTGAATCCTTGGTAGTAGCATAAATTAATATATCAGATAAGTGAATAACAAAATAAGCCATTGTTGCGAAGTGATAATTATATTGTTGAAAAAAAGTTCGATATTTAATAATCGAAACTTTTTTCAACAATATAATTATCACTTCGCAGCAAGGGCTGATTTTGTTATGCAGTTATCAGAAACGTTTGGTATGTCATAGATTTTATAAGTATTTGTATCTTGGTATAATTATAAAAATTTAGTTATGCTTGGTCTGTTAAATAAGATTTTAATAAAACTGAAAGCTGTTGAAAAGCTTTTATTAAACTGTTTATATCTGCTAAATTTTTATTTTTATCTTGTAGTTCAAAGTTCAAGTCATTAAGTTAGAAAAAGTCTGCCAAAAAAACATAAATTAAACAACCACACTTTGTTTGTTAACTCTGGATAAGATTCTTTAATTCAGCTAAGAAGTTTCTAATTTCATCTAATAAATCAGCAAATCTCATAAAAAATTTGCTTCAAATAAGCCACCGAAAAATGTTTAAGCAGGTTTTTTTTCAGATCTTTACTTTGTAACCGAAAAAAGTGTATGGAGAGCACTGTCACAGATAGAGTTTACTATATCAAAATCAATTTCCAGAACAAATTTTGTTATAGAAACTACAGTTTCAAATATATCCTACCATCTTATCCTTTCATGCAGTGGTATTATTTGAATATGTTTTTTAGTTGTGTAGTCTTCAAATACCATTTTTATAAATACAAATAATTGTGCAGCGTCAATCACAGCGGTTGACTCATCTAATTGCAATAAAAATGCAACACATTTAGTTATATCTTGTTGTAACTCAGTGTTGTTCAACTGAAAATCGCGCACCGCACACTAAATAAACTCAAAATCCCGCGTTACTTTCGATAAAACTTAAATTATTTTATAGTAAAAAACATTATCGAAATACCAAAATTTTATTAAGTGAAGTTTTCACTTGAGTGAAGAGAGAAAAATTGAATCACGAGTTCTAAAAACTTAAACAACCATAGATGGATCAATGCATTGCATACTTAAAAGTTCGATTTGAAAATCATTTCTAACTACTATTGTGAAGAAAGAAAACCAAGTTATATTTTTATTTTTTCTTTACAACTCAAAGGTAGTAAAACCTTAGTTATTTTAAATGTTTGCAGATTTTATTAGCAGCACATGTTTTAGACAGCACTGTTGTAATTGATCAGTTACAACAGCACTTAAATCATTTATTCTTCTTGTTAGTCATTTTATAAAGCTGGAATCTCTCAATTGAATCAATAATATTTGTTTTATTTTTAATATAGTATAAAAGAGCGTCCTTCGTTGTCAAAAACTATTTTTTAATCAAATCGCCATCGCTGAATGTCTTTTGTTTTGACTTATAAATTACATTCTAAAAGACGTAATGGTTATTCAACTGGTTTCTTCGTAATTTTTACGAATATATTTTTGCGTTGCGTATTCTCAGTATTTTTATGATATTTTGCACCATATTTGGCATAAATTTTTTTTACTATTAAACATTATGTTTCCTTTTTTACTTTTCTTTTCAAAGTTCATGGTTGAGACAGGAAAAAGTTAAATAAATGTATGTACAAGAAACAATAAAATAAGTAATTCAAATTTTCAATAATATTATTTTCTTACCATATTAATAATGGTTCGTTTTGTGACTTCTATATCGAAAGTAAAACATTCAAACAAATTTAGTGCTTGTGTAAAGATACGCGCGAATTGAATACGGAAAAAGAGGAATCTGTTATTGCTTATGGTTCGAGACATATGACAGCGCATGAAAAGGGATATTGTCTAACCATGAAGGAACTTCTTGCAGTACATGAATATGTATTGCATTTTAGATAATATCGTTACGGAAAACGTTCATAATTCGTACCGATCATAAAGCATTGTTATTCATGAACACTACAAAAATACCAATCATCCCACAAATTCAAGCATGGTTAGCAAATCTGGCTAAATATAATTTTGAACTAAAATACAGGAAAGGAGAGAAACGCTCGAATTCAGATGGATTATCAAGATTGAAAGGTATGATTTGCATCCAGTGTCAAACAAGGCATGAAGAATCCAAAGAAAGGAAATCAAAGATCAGATATATATACACTATCCAAAGAGAAGAGACTGTGGACAAGCTATTGGAGCAGCAGCACAAGGATACCAAATTTCAAGAGCTACAAGAGAAGTTGAGAAATTGATGTGTACAGGGGAATACAAAAATTATTCCATTATATAGAAAAGATATTTTACTGGTCAAAGATGTATGAGACAATTCAGCTTTGTCTACAATTTTTTTTTTTTTTTTTTCAAAATTTTATTTTAATTAATACACGGCCTTTCGGCTTTAAATATGCGACCACAGCTCAGCATCTGATTCTATTGTTTTTCACACACATTCACAAATCTGCAACGCCGATGTAATTACCAGCATTGCTGCATAACATTCACACAATATTTATTTCAAGGTAAATGGTAGGGCAAATCCACTTATGTTGTATGACACGTGCTCCCTGTATATGTGATAACATGCAGTCACCGCCTTTGCGCATGCTATCCTTGAAAGAGATTGGATCTCGGCTTTAGTCAATCCAATCTTAGCAAGAGGTGCATTGTTTTTCTTATCCCATGATCCCAGGCATCCAATCACAATAGCCGATACAGTTGCTTTCTCGTTGAACGCCTGTCCGATTTCTAATGCCAAATCTTTGTATTTAACATAGTTACCTTCTCGTGCTTTATCAAAGCCTTCCCCTGAATCATATGGCACTTTCAGATCAAGAACATGTATGTCTTTGTTCCTTTTTGATCTGATTGTCATGTCAAGTTTCAGCTTTGTAGGATTTGGGAGGTATTTTGGTGATTTCTCAACATCGATCTCAAATCCTATCTTCTCTAAGTAGGTAACTATGCTTATTAAGACATTTTCATGCTTAATTCTTCTCGCATTAGGCTTGGGTTGGCAGTGATTAAGCACATGGGCCTGAGTTTCTTCATCCATGTGACACAGTCTGCATTTTGTGCCAATATTGTTTTTAAGGCGGTAAGCATTGTAATTGAGATTAAGAATGTTTTGTTCTTAGCACGTATTAAGAAGCTATACTGTGCATCATTAAGAATGTCACTAGTAATGAGATACTTAGCCGTAGTGCTGTCACCTATTGCATTCGCGATGTGTCCTTGCACGTGCATTTCACACCACCGCTCAGCATAGTAAAGACCCACGAAGTCGTGAAGTATTTTGGAAAGAGTATTTAAGTTTTGAGAGATTATGTAAGAGATGCGCCCTTTGTAGGACATTTCAAGTGAAAAGTTGTCATCTACAAAGGAAAGTTTAACGCATATGCAGAATTTTCTTTTCAGAGCAAGTGCTGACTTTTGAAATTTTTTAAAGAATGAAGTGTTTGGAAATTGCTTGTTAATTTCACCGTTAATCCATTTGATTCCAGTTTCAAAATCTTTCCCACCTCTGGCAGTAGCAAGTTCCGTTATAAGCATATTCCTGAAGTCGATGTTGGCTGAGTAGAAGAGTCTTGTAATACCAGTGATACTTTGTATTAAGTATTCATCATAGGTCAAAGTTATTCCAAGACCTCCAAGTTTGCAGTGTGTGTATGGAAAGTAATTGTTCACTACCTGGAATTTATCACCAATCATGGTCTTCAGAAGTCTTTTGATTTTTTGATCAAAACCAAGCTGTTTTTCACGCCCCTGTGTAACTCTGTTACAATCACAGTCAAGTATTCTATGGCTAATTATGCAGTTTCGAAGTAGGAAAATAAGCTTGGAGTGGATGAATGTCTTATAGGCATTAAGCTTTTGTGCCGGATGTAGGTATGATTTGAACAAGGTGCTTGTTAGTGTAAGTGCACAATTAAGACGTCCATCGATATTCTGATTTTGTTTATGGGAAAAGTCTATTCCAAGGTACTTATATTTATTCTCATCCGATATTATTGGTACCTTTTCATTGTAAAGATAAAGCTTAAAGATATCTGATTTGATATTGTTGATGGATAAGTATCCAGATTTTGACGGCTTAAGTTTAAGATTTGCATAGGTTGCCAGATTCACAGTTTCTTTTAAAGCAAACTCAATTTCCTGAAAAGAGTCAGACAAGAGCACTATGTCATCAGCATAAGCCAAGATACTGATGTTCAAATTATGAAGATAGAAGGGACAATTTTTAAGTATTGTCTTAAGAATGAAGTCTATAGAGAGGCAAGAAATGGTCATAGAAAGAGGACAGCCTTGTTTGACTCCCTTTGTTATGGGGACAGGTTTTGACAACTTCCCGTAACAATCAAAAAAGGTATTTACATATTATTTTGTTTTTACATTTTATAAAGGTATTTATTATTATTTTATCTGTTCTAAGAGGAAGATCTATCAGACAAGAACCAAGGAAATATTTTCCCTAGATATAGCTCTGAATTCCTAGTACAAATTGTTATGAGCGTAACGTATATAGAGAAGAATACTATAAAAAAATATATGTTAGTAATGGTTGATCGTTTTAGTAAACTGATTTCTTTGACCGCAATCACGAAGCAAGATGAAGGAACAATTTTCAAGACGATAGTTAACTGTTAAATCTATCGTTTTAGAAAATCAAAGAGTATATTGACAGGCAGAGGCCGGCATTTCGAAGTAAAGCTTTTGAAAGAGAAATTACAGAAATTTGGTATCATATAGGAATTCATTTCACCTTACCAGTGTTGGGCAAAAACAAATATTTTAAATTACTGTTTATCTGGCACGACATCCGATAAAATCAGGGTGCGCAAAATGCAAATGGACGAAAAATCATCAAAAATACAAGTATTAAATAACACAAAAAGATAGAAAAAAGAGTCGAAAAATACAAAAACTATGCCAAAAATAAATAAAAACATTTAAATAGAATAAAAAAACATTAAATTTTATCAAAATTAACCTATTTCATCAAATTGGCTCCAAATTCATAGAAACGCTTATATTCTAGAAAATAACTATGAGAATTAAGCTTAAAATGTAATTAGAAACTTCGTTTCCATGGTACTTGACCAATACGGGATGCCTCATGATTAAATTCTCAGACGATTCATAATAACTGATTAATTTTGTAAAAAACCGAATTTGATTATCATTTATATTATAAATATTATTATTATTGGTGAGTTTCTGGGAGTTGATGTTTAAAACTATATGGTTGTTACCCAGACAACCCCATATAAATATTCTTTTGCATTACCACTCGGCACCCGTTGCTAAGCAACGTAGAAACTGCGTTCGAGTGGGTAGATCGTCCGTAAAAAGTGAGCGTTACTGCTAATGCTATAATTGACCGAACGATCTCTAGGTCCAACGAGCTGTCGATAGAAGACCTGTGCTCGATTTCGACTTTTAGGTCCCTTTGTTCTCCTATTTCCTTCGAACGTTACCTCTATGTAATCATCAAGATAGTAGATACATGACAATAAAACATATATTCATTTTTTAGTTGATGTTCGAGCGGCTCGGCGCTTAGATCGCTCTTTACGTCCTGGTAGGTAAGTACTATGTTGCTTTGGGATCTTCGTAGTTGCCGTCGAATCCCGATATGCTATCTGAGCAGGGGCGAAGACAAGTGGGTATGTCACAGCTGCACCTTTCTGGCAGGCTGACACCGCCACCTCCAACCCCTTTATCTGGGTCCTCAGACTTTGGTTTAATTGTCTTTCTTCCATCCAGCTCTTTTGCGCGGCTGTGAGCGTTTGATAGAGCGACTTTACTTTTTTCTGCTCTACCCATGTGGCTTTTATTATTTGGACTTCCTCTGATAACTGGATGATTTGCTCGTAGAAACTTTTGTTAATACTACGCGCGTGCGCTAATTCCTGCTGCAGAACTCTCAGTGATTCCATATCTATAAAAAGTGAAATTAATTCTTGTCTATTAGTCTTAATTTAATTGATTAATCATACAGGCATTTTTGTCAAATAAAATAATTCTAGTAAAATAAGAAATCGAATACAAACTAAGCATTTATTCAAATTCAGTTTCACTAAGCGTTATCATTAATTTGTATAGTTCGTAGTCGAATCACTAGTGGAAACGATGGGTTCGGTGATACCTATCGACGTTTCCTTCCGGGGCCTGCCGAGCGTAAGGATCCTCACAATGTTCGTCGACTGGTCTTCCTGTCCTTCTCTTGTGGCTGGGGAGGGTCTTCGGGGGAACGACAATATTGATGTTCGTGGATCTAATGTTCAGCCATTCGTCATCCAGGTTGACAGAGGGGCGGTGCGGTGGTGTGTAATCGTCGGTACACACAATCCTGCCAGCTGCAATGTCTTCTTCCACATTTGCAAGGTATAGCCTGGCCCTGGCTACTTGAAGGTTGGTCTGGCGCTGATGCTCCTCGAGACGAGCAAGGAGGGACTCAGCATGTTCGCGAATTTCCCGGGCCGTCTGGCTGTTCGATAACTGCTTAGTTGTGCGTCGATTAGCGTTTTCAGGTGTTTCGCGGGTTACTTCCAATGTCTCATTATTCCCATTCGTTAATCTGTGATATAATGTGATAACATGATCCATTTTGGACACTTCTAATTAGAACTTATTTAAATAATTATATTAACCATGAGATGGTGAATTAATTTTTAACCACCCACTAACTAAAACATGCTTGAACTAATTATTAATCGTAAGATGACGTTTGGTAACATTTTTCCTGGGCTAATAAATCTAATGTTCTTTGCCTTAAACCCCTTAAGTTTGTTCAAATTAATTAGTTGGCTATCTTCTATATGTAACGAAATTACTTTCACCAAAGCTGAGCACAACTTTAACCCGACCCTTGATTACTCCGTAACTAATCTTTATGGAAGTTATTAATCACGGGTAACTTTAATTATAACCGATATCCTATTTTATTCATCACATTATGCTCTCATTATATTTTAATTGGGTTGTCGCGTATGGGAGTTGCTTAGTCTGATTGGGATTCTTATTTCATAAGCAATCAAAATCTTAACAATTCTTAATTCGACAAAACGATAGTGGGATTCGGGTTTTTATAAGCTCAGATATTTTGTCCTATGCCTTTATGGAACTCATACTGTTAACATTAGAATACTTATTTCTACTTGATGATGTTATTTTAAAAACATTTTTACATAGTTATTCTTTAGTTTACATGAATGATGTAAATTAGGATACCTATATTGACTGGGCGCGGATATTTCATTTTTTTAAATTATTTCATTCATATCTAACTACGATTCTATTCATCAATACTACCTACATAAATCATCTTAATAATACACTTATATACATTTGACACTGGCATCTGAATTACCATGCCTTATTTAACATTATTTACCTACGATATGTTATGGCCATCTGTCGTTAATACCGATCTTGTTAAGTAAAAATTAAAATCGAGAATTTGTTTATCGGATTAACATTCATGAAAATACTCGTTAGGCAAATTTTAAATCGAAAATTTGTTTATCGCAAATAATGTTCGAGATAATACTTGTCAAGTGAAATTAAAGTCAAAAATTCGTTTATCGGGTAATAAATAATGTTCATGAAAAATACTTGCTAAGTGAATCAAAAATTCGTTTATCGAATAATAATTAATATTCATAAAAATACTTATTAAATGAAATTAAAAATCAAAAATTCGTTTATCGAATAATAATTAATGTTCATGAAAATACTTGTTAATTGAAATTAAAAATCAAAAATTCATTTATCGAATAATAATTAATGTTCATGAAAAAAAATAAATCAAATTAATTTAATATATTTTAGATATCTAGTTTAGTGATAACCTGAGGTTGGAGGGGTCATTGGAATCAACGCAATATTACATCATTTATAAAGGGTTTGAGTTACAGTATTTCAACAAATCATCTTCGAAAAATAAACACATTTTTGAACTCGTTCCGGCACTGGGATGGTCCCTCTCTTACTGGCGGATCGCGAGAAATCGAAGTATCTCTGAGAAATTTTGCATATTACAGACTATAGTCGACGGAAATGAATACGATATCTGTTACGTTCTCGACTGGTTCCACGGCATGGTAACTACGAGTCGGGGTTTTGTATGATAAAAATGACTCAGATAAAGCACTGATCCTCTCAATATCATATTTTATATTTGGTAACTCGTTATCGGCATTCTTAGCGTTGGGGTTGATGCGGCGAAC
The DNA here is from genome assembly GCA_022537955.1 of Schmidtea mediterranea. Lineage (NCBI taxonomy): Eukaryota > Metazoa > Platyhelminthes > Tricladida > Dugesiidae > Schmidtea > Schmidtea mediterranea. The sequence continues at coordinate 148,348,826 of CM039680.1, read as the reverse complement.
TTCCTATCTAGTGCTCTTATGGATTAACGACGAAATTAACAGAAAACAAAATTTACCTAAAATTCGAGATCCTGGATTCAGATCTATGTCCTCGTCTGGTATCCTGGCCGTTGTGTTCCTATCGGTGTGATTCAATTGGCGATACATTTTGAAACTTTTACAATTTAACTGTCAATCCGAATCATCGGGATTCCTTATGTAGTCTGGTGGCGATGTGTGCATAACGGTTTTAAGTTAAACTAATTTGGCTTGCGCAGTGAGTGTGCATGGTAAAGGTCACACTGACTAGCAATGTCAAGGAATTCCTTTGTATAGCGAGTGTGTGTACCATCCAACTTGAGTGTGCCTATCCAGTTCAGTCGTATATTATCAAGCAGGAGAGATTTTTTCACGTCGATCGATTTAGAGGTAAAAGTCAAGTCATAGAAATATAGTAGGCTTCTGATTTGTACTGGTGTTATTTTATTAAATCAATTTTTGATTTTTTAGATTCACTCGGACTTTCTCGCCAACTTATTCTGATTGAGTTGATTTCGATTACAGGTATTATTCGAGGATTAAATTATGTACATCTTAAATTGGATTTTCTTTTCAGGACTTCAATTCTTAGCGGCCAATGTTGGATGAAAACGGATACTCCTTAGCATTTTGAATTTAGAATGGAGTTAATTTTTTTTTAAATAAATATTCTTCAAGTTGTTGTTCGTAATTGAATTTTCGTTTATGCTGGGCAAGGACGGTATATTATTTTATTCTTTTCTTTTGCTTGATGCGTGGGAATGTTTGTTTGCGAATCTATACCTATTTACTTTAGTGGCTTCTCATAACGAGATTAGTAGATACGTGGAAATTGGTAGGATCATTTTATCACTGATGTCAGTAGATGATTATTTCCCAGGATTTAACCAGTTATTTATAAGCAGATTGTTGGAGATTTACATTACGGTCGATGCCGTATGATTTGGGGTTCTTTACGAGTTTCGAACTTCTAAAAATCTCTGCGCTTCGGAGTTAGATTTCGGACTTAAACTATTCAAAAAATTTACATTATTCACTCGTTATTCCCTATTGATTTTTATCGACTTAAATTCAAACCGTTGATTTTATTTCATAATATAGTGGACGATTAGAGTATTTATATTATTTATTGCTCATTGAATTTTTCTGATTGTTACGGTAGGATGTTACTTCTAGCTTGAAAATAATGTGGTGGAAAATCAAAATGCTTTTATTCTTCGCTACTGATTAATTTTATTGATTTTGATTCAAACGTTAATTTCAATTTTAAGGTAGAGGGATGGAGAACTATAACATTTACGTCTCAAGTGAATTAACTATATTATTTAAATCTCTCAACTAATTCTATTGATTTTTAAAAGTTATCTCGGAAGTTCGTAGTGATGAGCTTTTTCTTTTATCTATTATTTTTAAACAACGTGATTCGCTTTCAACATTATTTTGGAGGTTACCGCAATTTCTAGCTTTAATTCAAGAAGTTTTATTGCATTTAAGCCTTCTATCCGGAGTTTATCATAACTATCTTATTTTCTCTTTACTTTGAGTGGTTACAATGTCTTTGGGGCCTTATATTCGAAGTTATAACAGCCGCGTTTATTCAAGTAGTTTTATCGACTCACGACATGATATTAGGGATTTATAAAAAATGAGGGTTTATAACCACTACTTTATTGGCTTTTGTGCGAAACAACGTCTCGAAATTTATAATTATATTTCGTTTAATCTTTAGTTAAAATACACCTATTAAGTTCATAACAACGATTTCATTTTTCATTTCCCCGTTACCTTTCCCTTGGTTGACCTTAGGCGCATTGTGTTCATATTATAATTAATGAGTGCCCACTGGACTACCTGTGTGATGATTTTGAGCCGTATGTGAATATAATTTAGGTCGAGTTTATGGAAATTGGGAGACGAGGAAACAGCCAAAAGACTATTTTCCCTTCCCCCTCTTCCCCTATATGGAATGATATTGACGTTCCAGCTCCTGCGTTCCTCACGCCGGAGCCTTCACGGGCACGAATCATTGGCGATATTCCAATCACTTACACGATTACGAATTGTATGTCGGATTTTAATATCTTGTAGTGTGTTTCGGCTGTGGGCCGGAAAAATTTCGACAATATAAAACTAAATTTTGATGCTATTTTATTAAAATATAATTTACCCGATACATTCTTCATAAATCTCCCAACGCCTGACATCCAAGCAGAGCTCAATTGAGGTTGTGATTATGTGACCTGGAGAGAGTTCTGAACAACACTCCCACTTACATCGGTTTCAAAATTTGAAAAACGATTCGTAAAATGATTCAACGATTCTAAACTGTTTTCAAGTTTATGAAAACTGCTTAAAATTGTGTAAAAATGAATCGGTATATATACCTATTGTACGACCCTAACCTTGCGTGTTCTTTTTTATTTAGTAAAACAAAACCTTGGAATTTTCTGGTATATTCTAATCTTTAATTTTATTATTTTGAGATTTTATTTGACAATTTTTCTTTTTGAATTTTCAATTGAATTATTTCTAATTCAAATTATTTGATTTTTATTTCATTTTCATGAAATTTCGTATTTTTTGATAAATTGTCAAATTTCGGTCAAATTGTTGGGTTTTCGTGTTATGTTTATGTTTATTTCGTGCGGATCTTGTTGCACTTTGTTATTATTTTAATTTATTTTTGTGTTTTATAATTTTATATTTGATTGTTTTCTTTCTCGCATTTTGATAGGGTTAATTAGTGTTTTAATAGGTTTGAGTTTAAATCTGCATTTTATGTTTGCAAAAAGAAATTAGAAAAGGCATTTTTATCAATCATTTGGCATTTGGAATCACGAATTTTACCATTTTAAACATGAAACATTAATGCCGCCCTCAATCAAGCAAACATTCTGAATCGCCATACTACTGACTACATTGTATAAATTTAAAAATAATTTCAAATACCTGTTTTGTTGTAGTGTAGTGTTGATGATAAAGTAATCAAATTTACGAATTTCTCACTATTTCAATCATTAATAAATAATAATCAATAAAAACAAAAATTGTATTTCTTCTGCTTAAAAGCAAACTTCTGCAAAATGGCTGATTGGCTGTCAGCTTTGGTAGTCTATTGCACTGCCTCTAACCTGTGAATAAGTAAGCAAACCTACATGCATCATGTGCAAAAGTTATAGAAAATAAAAAACACTAAGCTGATGCAAAAATTGCGTGATAATAATAATAATTATGTAATATCATAAGTTTAGTTTTATTTTGTTTGAATGAACAATTCCAGCTATTATTGATTGTTATGATGTAAGGATTAAAAATGATTAAAGCCCCATAACCAGTTAACCACACTGGAAGAATACAATTATGGACCCGTCCGAGTCTGACGACCAGAGTGCTGGAAACTTCACCATCATTGAGCTACCTCTAAATATTGTTCAATTGTGCTCATATGTTGTCTGAATTATTATTTCATAAATAGGAACAAAATTGGAGGGTAATAAGATCATATTTCAAAAGTTAAAAAATAAGCTCCACCCTATTGCATGTGTGTTACCGATTCATTTAAACATTTACAAGGCCGTTTGTGTTCTGGCCCAACATTATTATTAATTTTATTGACCTTTATTATCATATGATCATGTTAGAAAAATTAAATTTTCACCAACTAGTTAACCCGCAAACGATTTTTTGGACAAAAATGTTCATTTTGTTTTTTTAGTGACGTTTTCTTGGAAACTGAAAAACACCCTGCTTTGTGAATCTATGACTTTGTCAATTTTTTTATGCTTTATTCAAGTAAAACTAGCAGACATTCATAACTACTAAAATAAAAAAGTTATTCTGTTTTGAGAAAAAATGGACATTTTCGTACAAAATTCATTGTGTATTAGTTTTTAGTTTTTTCAGTTGACAATTCATGTCATATTTTCTGGCATAGGCGTTAACTCATTTCAACAAATACTGGCGTTAAAATGAAGCTGATCAGACTTTTTTAAACAATTATTGTGACTGGCTGACACTATGATATGTTTATCACATGATGGCGGATGGAGTTCTTACAATAGAGTTCATTGATTACATATCTCTCCATCTCTGCTTTGGCAGGAATGGCCTTCCATTAACCACTCTCTGACCATAAGTTGCTTTAGCCTACACACAAGAGAAATTTAATGTAGTATCCGTCTCACAAACATCTTCAAAACAGTTCTGCATTCATATTAGTTAGCTTATTCGCTCTCGTCTATTTTGTGAAGTAGGCAGACTATACCATTTTACACTCATGACATTGGTACTCTGTCTGTCTCTCTCTACTCATCCCCCACACACAGACGCACTTAGAATACCTCATTTCAGGTATCAAGTAATAACGCACGTGACACTTACAATTGACAATTGATATTGTAACCAATGAATGTCTCACATAATAATATTCTTTCACGATCTTTCTCACCTGGATTTGTTCATGCGTTTGTCTGCACTTTGTCATACTCTCATTATAAGTGTGTGAGTGTCGTGTTAGATTACAACATTTATACTAGTAGGATAAAGGGTTTGCTACTACATAAACATATCACAATTGACATGAGTTCTCATCCACGAGCGGCAAAAGCATTTGCTCTACGTGCTATCCTAGGAGAAAGTTCTAGTAGCAGTAGTGATAATGAAGTTGCGCTGGAAGCTGACGATGTACATGAAATCAAAAGTAATGACGACGAACAGCTGTCTTATGAAGATACTGAAAGTGAGGATGCTGACAATCTACAAGTTGAAATCAATCCAGCTGATCTTCATGAACAAGATGATATCAATAGATTCACCGATTCTAATGGAAATGTATGGGTTACACCTAATGAAGGCATGTTAGGTCGAGTAAACGCAGCAAATATTCTCCGCCCATCCCCTGGTATAAACCGTTGGGCTACTCAAAGTATTGGGGAAAATTCCGTGTTAGACTGCTTTAATCTTCTATTCATAAAATGTAAATCAATTTATTATGTACACTAAATAAAAGTTGTAATATTCTTTTGACTTTTAGCAACAATGGAAAAAATTTTGATTGAGACAAATCGAGAAGGATCAAAGTTGTATAACAACTAATTTACAGCGCTCTCGTTAAATGAGTTGAATGCCTTTTTTGGCATTCTCATTCTTTGAGGAGTATATCGTGCTGCTGGAGAAAGTATAGGTGAATTGTGGTCAGCTGAACATGGACGTTTTATCTTCCGGAATACTATGTCTCTCAATCGATTTAAACTTATCCGACGTATTCTGCGGTTTGATAATCCCGACACAAGAAAAGGAAGGCTGTTACGTGATAAATTGGCAGCTGTTAGATTGCTGATCGATAATTTTGTTGAAAATAGCCAAAAGTGTTATATGCCCGGTGAATCTGTCACTATAGACGAGCAACTTTATCCATACCGTGGACGTTGCAAATTTGTTCAATATATCCCCTCTAAACCATCCAAATACTGCTTGAAATTTTGGGCTGTTTGTGACTCACAAAACTATTATTGCTGGAATATACATTTTTATATGGGAAAAGAAGATAATCAGGATATGCAAGTGTCGTACGGTGAGTATATAACAATGGATATGTTGCAGGGACTATATGGTAGAGGAAGAAATGTAACGTGTGACAACTTTTTCACATCATTGAATTTATCAAAGCGATTGTTCCAAAATGGTATCACCATGGTAGGCACCATTCGTGCATCGAGGCGTGACATACCAAAGCATTTGACGAGGTACCAGGGACGTGAAGTTTTTTCAACTATTGAATTGATAACAACAAGTACAGCAGATCGTAGAGATAAAGCCTTGTTGGTTAGTTATGATGCTAAAAAGAACAAAGTTGTCAATATCTTATCTACTGCCCATAACAAAATAACTGGATATGTCGGTTCAAAGCATAAACCGGACGTACTTCTCTTTTATAATGCTACAAAAGGTGGAGTTGACGCAATGGACGAAAGAGTTGCAACATATACTACAAAGTTTAAATGTCGAAGATGGCATGTGGCATTCTTTTGTAATATATTAGACATCTCAGCATTCAATGCATTTGCCTTGCACTATCTTGTGGAGCCTCAATGGAATGCGAACAAGACACATAGACGAAGGCTATTCCTGATTGAACTTGGTAACAGTTTAATAAGTGCGTATGTAGAAGACAGAAGAAGGACTGCTGCCGCCGACTCTCTATCGTCGACTCCATGTGGTGACTGCTACATGTGTATTGATCAAAAACGGTGCACTGTCACATGTTTTAAATGTAACAGATTTATATGCAAAGAACATTTACACAACATTTGTAAGAATTGCTCATAAATTATAGCTTTATTTCTTGGTATTCTGTCATTTTTGTGTACTTGGACATTTTTGTCCAAAATGAACAAAATCGTTGATTTTTATTTCCATCGTTTGCGGGTTAAAAGCTAGTACTTCGGTGTGGGAGGTACCGTAGGGAATGAAAGTTCGCCGAGTCAGATCTCATTTCCAAGAACCTCAACGTCAGACCCTCTGTAGAGAGCGAAAGATCATGAGGAAGGAGTAAATAGTGTATGTTTAAATTAAAAGAAGAATATAAAGACTAGAAATTAGAAGAGAAAAAATCAAAAGTTATTATTAATGTATCTCATCTAGAAAACGAAGCAGAAAGAAGAGATAGAAGAAAATCCAACAATCATTATAGTTAACTAAAAGCAATGAATCTAAAAATATTCTGGTTTCATTTTATTGGTATTAAATAATAATGTTTGAAATAAATAAAAGTAAAAAGGTAGATAATTATAAAAAAGAATAAAAAGAAAATATTAAAAAATTGAAAATGTTTTTATGTTCATCTATTTTATTTTTATAATCGTCAGCTGGCTCAGATTCCTTTTACAAAAGACAATCGTTCGAAAGAATACATAGTGAATAGTCCACTGTTGATATAATACCAAAATTATGCTCATAATAGCAGAGAAAGGAAAAGAAATAAAACTAATATTTCTGTATTGATTTATTTATGAATTTTATGTATTAATTTAGTTGAAAATTAATCAAAGGTTTCAAAGCTATTACCACCGATACTAAATTTATTTTCAGTCTTAAATAGATTTTATTACCAAAAACCCAAATTTTGTTTTTAGGATACCTAGACTCAGCCTCATTACGATCCTGATTACATACTTAGCTCAAACCCAGGACAGTTAGAAGATGTTATGCTCAATTATACCAACAACTGCAATAATCGATTGGATATATAATATTCTGGCTTTTCTTTATTATAAAAAATGTTTTTCTTATTATTATATGTTATTATCAATTATCATAACTATAATTTTACCTAAAATTTTTTTTTATTTAATCTTTCATTCAGCCGAGTGGACTAGAATAAAAGCTGAAAGAGGTAACAAGGACTAAACTGAGATGGAAGCCATTTTGCGCAGCAGAAAAGAAGGACAATAAAGCGAATGAAATTTCCACCTTGAATCAAAACCAAAATTAAATAACTTATCTAATAAATGTTTAATATTCTTTTATTAACTTAATAATTTAAAGAACGTTCATTATATTACCCTTAAAAAATTATGTAAATCCAATGATTAAGAATTAAATAAAAGAAAAAAAACGTAAATACAGAACTATTTATTAAAAAATACAAAGATTCATCAACTTACCATAACTTTGAATATCAAATTTCAATAATACTGTTAGGGTATTACGAAAAAAGCACAGTAAAATCAATAAAACACCAAAATGATAAAAGTGCAACATTAATTAAAAAATTTACGAAAATTTGAAAGTAGTATTGATCGGGGGAAATTGGTATGGTTGAACGCGAAATTGACAGACGAGTCCAGAAATAATAATAAAAATTTAGTGATGGGACCCTAAAAAATAATATAAGACAAAAAAGAAGTTAATTAAAAAATTAATTACTAATGGGAAGTCCGAGGCAATGGGAAACCCGAGAGATGAGGAAAACCCGGCATGTAGACGGAATAATATAAAAGAGTAAATTGGACTAAACACTATTAAATGGGCGCCACTGATCTATGGAGAGGTAATTATTTCCTAATTTGTAATTTAGTAATGTAGCAAACGTTGTTGACAAATGTCGGCTAAGGTGGTCTGTAGGAAGTAATTATTTTTAATAATTTAATAATGTACCAAATGTTGTTGACAATTGTCTGAAAACAGTCTGAGCAGGAGTATAAAAGTAAAAGGAAAAAACACAAAAGGGCCAGTGGTTGAAGCAAACGAGTAGTCTAGTCAGGTCAGTAAAAGAGTCTAAACCCAAGTAAAGTCAAACGTTATCTATTAACAAGGGTGATTATCCATTGAGTAACCTACCTTAAGATAATCAAATTTATTCGGTGGTTGAAGGGTGCAAATAAGTCAGTGAAATTGTAATTACAAAACATTGAAATAAATCGGATTGAGTTGTAACTGTGGTAAAGTGCAAATAAAATTATTCTGTGTTGGGTTTGCGTATTTAATTCGAAAAGGACACGAGGAGTCAGAGGGAACCGACTTTCAATAATAATAACCTAACAATACGAGTCAGATTTCCAACGAAAATTTACAAAAATTTCTAAAAAATAAAATCAATAAAATTCACAATAAGCACTAAAATCATACTTTTCGCCGAGTCAGCATGCGGAATAATGAAATTCCGTTCTAAAAATAGAACGGAATTTCTTGTTTAAATTGACAGTTTTTAAACGTTTGAAATCAAGGATTTTCAGGGAGAAGGGACCCAAATCTCAAAGTTTTAATCATATATTCGATTAAAAACCTATTATTAGGATCCCATACATATGTTACTTGACTGATCTACTCCTGAAATAACTAAAATAAAACTAAAAAACTCCTCGAAATTGATGGAATTCTTCGCTTTATAATCTTCTAAAATATTCAATAAACATCACCTTTAAAACAAAATAAAGTGATCAAAGGATCGATATTATTTCCATTAAACTAGCGATAAGGATACCCATATTTAAAATGAGCGTGAATACCTTCTACGGTAGCTCGTGAACCCAAAGGTTTTTTAGAGTATTAGCAGTCATGGCAATATGGCTCACCTTTTACTAGAAACCGCCCATTGGACTACATTTCCAACGTCATTTCGACGGGTATTCAATGGTTATATCTTTTGTGCGCACATCTGGTGGGAATCCCTTGAAAGTGGCCGTAAAAACCTTACATTTTTTACCCATCAGGTGCCCAGCACCAGCATCAATCAAATGAATTATCTGAAAGAGCCATAAAAACAATAAGAGATCTTATTACTGTGACATTGGCAGGCAGGTGTAAAGAGAAGAACTGGCATGAACTTTTACATAGAATAGAGTTCAGCATAAATAGCAGTCGAGAGAGCTCAACGGCGTTTCCACCATTTGAGATAAATTTTTGGAGAAGTGTTAATTTACACTCAAACTTCAAAGAAGAATAAATTGAAAAGACGATATATAACTCAGATAAAGCGGCAGATAATATGAAAGATATGGACACGACAAAGAGAAGCGCTAGTGTTTTTGAAGTCGGTGAGGATATATTAGTGCGTAAGAAGCCGTATAACAAACACAAAGAGGATATGCAGTACAGAGGTCCATACAAAATCGTCAGGTTTCTATTTCATCATCGAGTCAAACTTCAATCACAAGGCATAACGAAAGAAAGAAGAATCGAAGGAGAGTTAAGATTTAAAATTAAATTGTATTTAAATAATTGAATATTTTTGCACTTTTATGAAATTAAATCTTGATGGAAATTAATTCGTTTAAAAATTGGTTGGATGTGTTGGACCAGAACACAAACGGCCTTGAGAATCGTTTTAATGAATCGGTAATACACACCCAAATACAGCATGCAGATTTAAAATCGGACCCATAAAACATCAACTAACCCTGCTAAAATATGAGAAAGAAAACAATTAAATATAAAATCAAGAACCACAAAAGTAAATTAAAATAATAACAAAGTGCAACAAGATCCGCACGAATTAAACATAAAAATAACATGAGAACATAACGATTTGACCGAAATTTGACAATTTACCAAAAAATGCGAAAATCCATGAAAATGGCATAAAAGTTAAATAATTTGAATTGAAAACAATTCAATTAAAAAATTAAAAATAAAATTGTCAAATTAAATTACAAAAATAATAAAATAAAGATTAGAATACACTAGAAAATCACAAGGTCAAATTTTGTTTTACTAAATCAAATTTAACACGCAAGGTTAGGGTCGTACAATAGGTATATATACCGAGTCATTTTCACATAATTTTAATCAGTTTTTAATCTGAAAAATCAGTTTTTCTGGAAGCAGTCTTAAGAAACTCAATATCAATATTTTCAATATGAGTGAAGAAGTGTTTAGAAAACCTCCTCCACGTCGCACCCGGACAACCTCATGTGAGCTCTGCTCGAGGTGTCGGCGTGGGGAAAGGTTTGAATGGTATGCTAATTATGATGTTTATGCCATTTATGACGGTTATACCGATTATGATGTTATGCTAATTATATTTCAATAAAAAAAAAGTTAAATAAGCTTTTACTCATGTCGAAATTTTTCCGGCCCACAGCCGACACATCATACAAGATAGTAATTTTACATACCCCAATCGAATTGTGTAAGTGCGGTGTAAGTCCGCCAATAATTCGTGCCCGTGAATGCTACGGCGTGAGAACGCAGTAGCTGGAACGTAAAATCATCATTCCGTATAGGGGAAATGGGTTGAGGAGGGAATAGTCTTTTGGCTATTTCATCATCACTCATTTCCCATAAACTCGACCTAAAATTTCTATAACAAACGGCTAAAAATCAAAAACACCGAGTAGTCCAGTGGGCACTCATTAATCTATAATATAAACATAAATGCGCCTAGGATCAATTAAAGGGGAAAGTGACGGGGAATTGAAAAGAATCAAAATCGTTGCTATGGCCTCTAATTTAATGACCTCGTGTTGACAATAAACTACAGTAAATTCTCTTTAAGTTAATTCAACTCAATCACTATCCAAATTTTTTTATAAAAAGATGGTAAAGGTAACTCAGAAAAACTCCGCTATAATGACTCTATTCATAAGATCCCACGATACTTAAACTAATATAGCGATTTGAAAATTCATTTTTTCCTCTTAAATCTGTAAACCGAATAGGATCACGACCATTTTCTTCTTTATAAAAAATGTACGCTGAATTTATCACCAGTAATTCGATGAATTACGACTACAAGGGTATAAAATGCAAACCTTAAAGGCGATACAGATAAATCATTTTCAAATATTAACCCAGTTATTAAAGCTCGAATAGAATGAATAAATTAATCCCCATATCCAGTTGTACCCTGATAAATCAGAAAGCCATAAAGACATAGATCAAATATTTTGTGAAAGAGATCTATAGTAGAAAATTACGTTCGCAAAATTAATACTCATATCTTCAAATAAAAAGAGAAGGAACAACATCCTTCGGAAATTTATGAGAATTGAATATATCGAGTAAAACTGTCTAAATTAATTAGATTCGGAAGAGTTCGTATGAACATTTAGGACTGATTGAGTAAATTTTGTGAGGCAAAAATTCTGCCAGTAATAAAAGCAACCACACGCATATTTGAACCAACTCATAAAAATTCCGATTCCAATAATAATCAATAAAAGCTAAAAGTTTTATTCATAATAAGTTGATAAATGAAAGCTAAAAATTTTAATCATGATAAGTTGATATAAACAAAAGCAAAAATCAGTTGTCTGACATATGATCTGAACGTTCCGAGTACTGGCGAACATACAGAGCATAGTCCCTAAAATTCATATAAAAGGTAACATAGCTAAATAAAAACATAAACTACCTAACAAGGCACTTCAACGTATCAATAAATGCCGTACCAAGCTTTACTGAATAAAATCGAGTCTTCAACATATATAAAATAAAAATCCAACGAGAGTTTTCTGCGGCATAATCAAGACAAAAAACGCAAATCCAACACAGGCAACAACATATAAGGAAAGAAATATGACCTGACATTTAAGAAAAATCAATTATAGAAAAAGTCAGACTATTTACCTGGGTCCTTTTCATCACAAGACAGATGCACACTAACATGAGGCACACCAACTGAGATATATATATAAGGCACACGCTCTAAAGATCACCAGTTTAAAAATTTGATGGCTAGATATTCGCAATTTGTTAACACATCCACCAAAGAACCCCGGAGCAAGAAAAGGGAACATTCAGGAGGTAATCTAATAAATTAACTAATTTATTAATCATTAATTCCGAGCCCCAGTCACACAACCCAACCAATCATTCGCCGTTAACAATTGACGCTGCAGGCAAGGTCATCGTAAACTCAAAGAATTGAAATTTTGATTAACTCAAGTCCCTACTTATCGTCTCATCTAATTATAGTAGGCGAACACCAGACCAAACGCCGGAGATAATTTGACTTACTAACATGTAAACAGGAGGTTTAAATCTAGTTTATCTTCAGTCGCCAAAATAGGTTGAGATTTCTACATTCAGTTTTTGCAACCTTACAATCGAATACCCTATGATGGTAATAGTACAAAAAATTGGAAAATATTATGAACTATATGCCTTATGATATTGATAATTATAACGGTTTGTGATCCGAAACCTTAGGAAGGGTATGATATATGTTATTAATCATAATAAAATTTTAACTGGTCTATTCTACGATAATGATAATAATAAAGAATCTTTTGAAATCTATTCTATGATGATAATAATATAATATAAAAAAATCTTAGGCATATTATGAATAATACCTTATATGGCAATAACAACAGTAGTATCCCGTATCTGACAAATAATAAATCCTATAACAACAACAGTGACGAAGAATTCCGAATTTGGTAGGGAGGAATGATAGAATCCTATGAAGAATTATGACAATGAAATCCTGCATGAAATAATGAAGTTTGTTAGAAATCAGTGTGCAATTAGAAAATGATACTCAAATTCCTATGTAGGCCAATGGTAACAACTTTTTAGAAAACCCTGTGTAACGATACTAATAATATGTAGAGTTTTATAAAATAATCTCTTGTGTAATCACCATGATATCCGTATATTAGAACATCAACCCATAACTTCGACCATAATTTTTCGCGCCCACTAGAATAAGAATAAACCTAGTTAGAATTGTATCTAGAATAATGAGGGTAATCATTAGGATTTTTTGTTGAAAAATAATCATAATCCTTAGAATTTCATACGTGATAATACTAATAACATTTAAAAGCTGAAAATTCACTTTTTGAAATAATAATGGTAATATCGGTAGGTTAAAAAATATTGCGACCATAGTGATGCTCGGGTCCAGTAAAATAATAATATATCCTAAGTATGGAATTGGCCTGAATAGAAATTAGAATTTTTGTATAAAATGATAATTATAGCATTTAAAACCTCCCATGGAGCAATAATAATGGCATCGAGACTCCTATACGTAACAGTAATACTAATAGCATTTGGAACCGTATGAATCACCCAGTAGGTAACCCTAATGATGATATTGGTATATTGAAGCATGTTACCGTTTCTCGCCCCATGCAACGAGTATACATCCAAAAAACGAGACTAGTTTGGCCCAAAACTGTGATCCTGCAAAATATCACTTGTATGGTCGAATAATGGATATATCCTCTTGACTCTAATCGCCCTGGAATCATGAATTATATGACGAACTCGAATTGATTGATAATGGGAGCATTAATATTTTCGATATTAATGAATCAGGGACAGCCGTAGTGAATTTAGTGTAAACTAATAACCCTGTAAGAGATTGTTGAGATTTCAATTAAGGGTATTCTAAAGAATGTCCCTTTAAACTCACTTTAAGCCAAATAGCTGAGGACGAGCACCTGGTGGTGGATAGGAATCGGAGAACGCGTAGAAATCATGCACGCATAGTAAACCCGGGTAGTTACTTACTACCACTCGACAAACGACCCCGATAGGTACAACACCCGACCTTTTAGCCTTCTCACGCGAAGCCGGATACTAAAAATTTTTCGTAGCCGACCTCTCGATAACAAGGAGCAGAACGGATGAAAATGACAATTAATGCATTGTAATTTAGAGGACTCCAGGATTGATGCGTCCCGAGTCATCGCACGTTTCCATGCGCACTCAGCAGCCAGGTGCAGACAGGCGATGTGGGACGCGGGATTTTCAATATCCCCTGTTCGCGAAACAAGATTCGGAAATCAAGGAAGTGCGGAAGACGTAGAACTCCCTTACGTAGCCATAAAGCGCAAACCTGGCCGAAATCCGGCCCGAGAGATTCGGGTCCAGACAGAATTCATTTTAACTCGACTAGAGGAGCATCAGAAGGAAATCGTTTATAGGAAAATGTTTCAAAGGATAAGAGATTAACCACACAGACGAGGGACCAAAGAAAGTAAATCGCACACACGCCTTCTAACGGCAGTGCGTTGGACCCAGTTTGAGGTCGGGCCAGAGTAGTTCCTATGTGACGCTCACCTTTGGCGACCTCAAAACCAATGGTTGCATCTCCAACGTTGCTTAGCAACGGGTAACCATTGGGGGTAAGGAAATCTTTACACCTGGGGTCAAGGTTATCGAAACCATAAACCCCACAGATGTAACATTATCAATTAAAGTTTAATTTTAAGGTACACTAAAATTTAGTCAGTAAAAAGATTAATTTTTGTCAATTTGGCATAGGCTTATATATAATGTTTCTCTGGGTATAATTTTTGATGGGCTAAAACAAAACACCTACATGTTCTTTTCAATATTTGCTATTTCGTATTTTCCTATCTTGTTATTTTGTTAAAGCATTTATTTTAATTTGATACTTAATTCATTCATTTCTTTTCTGTAATTTTGTTTCGTTTTTATATTTTTGGTGTAATTTCTTTGGGTTTTTCAAAATAATTTTTAATGTTTTATTAATTTTCTATCCTTTTTGTTGATTATAAGTCAGTTCGATGGGCCAATAATAGGTTTTTGTCCAACATCAGGTAAATGTTATTTATTAATATTCATGATTGTGATTTAAAACTTAACGGTTAAAGTAAATGCCATTCTCCTGGAAAATCAGAACAATTATTCATGAATAGGCGCCTCCTATTGTAACTGCATTAGCAAGTATTTGTTCATTTACTATCGCAATGTAGAACTCCACATTTGGTAGATAGTTTAATTCAATTCAGCTTGGTATAAAAATATTCTTAGATGCTTAAAGATAATAAAGTGACATCCAATTCGGAAAGTTGCGAAAAATTTCCAGTGAGGTGTATTTTCGTTGTGGATCCGTCAAATGCATATATCTGGTCTTCATTGTAATTAATATTTTTTTGTGGTTTTCTCATTTCATTTTATGAATAAACATTGTAGAAATTGGCTTACATAGTTATTTATTTAAATTTTATTTACATAAATGATTCCATTAGACCAAAATTGACAAAAAAATTTTAACGTTTGAATAACAAACAAGTACTAAATATATTGGCATTCAATATTTTTAAACTTACAAAATCAAGTACAAAAAGTTATCTAAGAATCTAAACATATTTCGAGATTAGAAAAATTTATCAAAGAGTTGTTTATACGCGCTAGTTTGTTTATGTTTAAAAAACAGTATAATTTTAAAATACTTTTTGAAACCATTTATATAATATTATGAATTTTTTATAAAGAATGTCTTTCAAAAATATCGAATTATCAATTGTTGATATAGATTTAGACAGTGGTATAAATGATTTATATACTTTTTGAAGACTTTATTAT
Organism: Schmidtea mediterranea; assembly: GCA_022537955.1. Lineage (NCBI taxonomy): Eukaryota > Metazoa > Platyhelminthes > Tricladida > Dugesiidae > Schmidtea > Schmidtea mediterranea. The sequence continues at coordinate 148,333,019 of CM039680.1, read as the reverse complement.
GTTTTATAGATATTAGAGCTGAATCTCGCACTAGTAAAAATAGTTCTCAAAGTTCTTTAGGTGACGAGTTAATAAGTCACTATTCTTACACAGATTCTGATTTGCATGACTTTCACAAATTGGAAAAAGACATATATGGATCTCATGGTGACGATGAATCATCTCATGATCATGATGTAAAGAAGTTATTAAATCATTAAGTAATCTACATTACACTATTAGACAATCCCAGAATTTTTAGAAGATGCAACCGATGAACAAACAGAATCCCTAGAATTTATTCGTCCTCATGTTCCAGTTCGCCCTTTCCTAGGCGACCCAATTGATACTTATGACCAACTGCAAAGTAATTTTCAAACCATAAACAAAATTGATCATGAAAGCGATATCATTTTAAATCAGTTCCTTAACGTAAGTTTAACAATACATATGATTGCTAAATAAAACTTTATAATCGAAAAATAATGCATTAAGAATTTAATTATAATTAAATTATTGCTAAAATTTAAAATATTTAATGAAATTAATTTATCAAATTTTAAAATTGATTATTTCTAAAAAATCAAATTCTAGTTCATATCAAAGATCTACGAAGTTGCCCTTTTCTCCCTTTTACTCTGATATCGCTCGACGAGCTCCAGAACACTCATAAGGCAGTGTTGCCATCTTTACGTAACACAGGTCTAAGCATTTAATAAAATTCCGAAGACGAGTAAAAAATATGGATTTCTTAAGCGACACCTTAATAAATCGCTGGTAAAATAAAGTAATTAAATATTTAAATTGTTACAGAAAAGGGAGAGACCAGACAACTAATGGATTACATGTAACATTTCGGGGTACCATTAAATATTATTCATGATTTTGAAAATTCAAATAATTTAAAATTTTTATTAAACAGGTGAATTATTGGATTATAAATTAACTTGATTAATAAAGTTAAAACCAATTTATTGTTACATTTTAATGTTTCGACAAAGGTTTTTATGTCATCTTCGTGTAATAAGGTTAGTTATGTTATCTAATTGTAATAATAATGATAATAATAATTATTAATAATAATGATAATAATTAATAATAATTAATAATAATGATAATAATAATAATAATTTATAATAAAAATAATAATTTATAATAAAAATAATAATAAAAATAATAATTAATTATAATAATTAATTATAATAATTAATAATAATAATTAATAATAATAATTAATAATTTATAATAAAAATAATAAAAAAATTAATAAATAAAACGGATGTTTGTCATCAAATAATCTTTAATTATTTTAAATCATTTCAAAACTTGAATCAGATAAGTTTATATATATTTATTATTATTATTTACATTTTTCAAAAATATGGAATTTGTTTTACTTCCGTGAATATTTCATGGTTTGCAACTAGTAATAATAATAATAATAATAATAATAATAATAATAATAATAATAATAATAATAAATAATAATAATAATAATAATAAATAATAATAATAATAATAATAATAATAATAATAATAATAATAATAAATAATTATGGACATTTCACAAACCATACAATAGAAAATAGGTCTTATATAAATAATCAATAATAATTTAATGTTAATTAAAATTCTACCTGAATATGACAAAATATTGCAAACTTGTATTGGAAAAATGTAAAAAGATCATTTTGAAGTTTGTAGATAAAATATTGTAATTTATATTTTTATTTCATCATTAAATTGTGTTAGTATTGTTTTAATGCAGTGATTAACATAGTAAGCGATACCGCTCCTTAAGAGGCGCTGGAACCATCCAGGTCGCCGTAATAGCCTTGGGTGCATTAGGGGGGGTTAAGTCAAGATAATAGCTCAATGAAAGCATAAAGAAAGAACTAGAAAAGCCCTTCGTACATTTTCATTTGTTGTGTAACACTATGAACATTTTAGAAGGTCCCGAGTATCTGTTTTTCTGAAAGTGACTCTAGGCCAAATAAATGTTGGGAACCTCTGTTTTAATGTGTAATATGAAGCTGATACTTAAATTATTTTTTTATAAACCATGGAAAATGTGTAAAAATGAATTATTTGAAAGTGTTCTCCTATTTTTATAAATTATTCTCACTTAATAAAACACAGGCTGCACCCCAAAGTGGAACATTTGAACATCGAATAGTTTATCAAATAAAGTTTCGTATTTTTCTAGAATATTAAACTTGAAATACATTAAATTTTTCTTAACATTTATTTGAAAATTGTCAACTTTTAATTCGTTTCATTTCAAATGACAATAATTTCTAAATAAAAAACAAAGATTTACTTTATTTTAGATTTTTCCAAATGACAATTTTGGTTCACTATATTTGAAAGGTGTCAAAAATTTCAAGTTAATCATTTGAAATTTTCTAGATTATTAAAATATTTGAATTTTACAACTTTTCATTGGTTTAAAATCAATTCAAATATTCGAATTTTATTCAAATCGATAAAGTTTGAGATAATAAACTTTTAAAATCCGTTTTTAAAAAGTGGATTAGAAAATTTGTTAGATTTAGCATAAAACTGATCAATAAGAACCTAATAGATGGAATTGGCTTACATTACATTTCCGAAGCGCCGATATAATCCTTAGCCCTTGAATAGTTGAGGAAGCAGTTATAAATTTTGTTGCAAGGCTTACGCTGTCCACAATAGGAAAAATCTGACAATAGGAAAAATATATGAAAATTATTGTTTTGTTTATCTAAAATAATATTTGCGGGTGAATATTGTGGCATTGGGAAGATTTTACATTAAATTCATATTAAAAAAAACCGTATTTTATTGATTTTAAAATTATTAATCGAAAAAAATTGATTTTATAAATAATTAAATAATAGTGAGAGTATGGGAAATCGCGATAGGGGCAAATGAATCATTATCATATGATATATTATCATGCACATTATTGTATGTGGAAACTCCATCAAATTTGTTTGTTTACAGTTTCCCATAATAATAATGATTCATTAGCACAGATGTTGGAGTTTATTGATGATATTTTTATGCAAATGATTTTTAACACAAACAAGTTTTGATTTGATATTCGAATGATTTGAAAATAAAAATTTGCACTATCTATATAATAAATGATGCACGTGACAGGTTTTTGATGTTTTGCAATGCTATAAAATTATTACGATCCCTTCTTATTCACCAGTATAAAAAACTATTATATTTTTACTATTTTATTTCCTTTATTTATTCATTTTATGTTTAAATAGTTTTCATATTTCATTAAAAAATAGTTTGAAATTTGCTTTTTTAATTCAATAAATTTATGAACTTTAATGCATAAACATTAAAAATGAATCTCTTTGAATTTTGATTTGGAATCTTTTGCAGAAAAATAATTATAGCGTCAACTGATCCTATTTCACTTAGTTTATTACATCAGTTATATTTTTACATAATTATTGCACATAACTAGCCTATTATTAATTTGTTAATTAATTAAATTATTATATAATAAGCCAATTGTTTGTCTATCAGATCACAAAATACGATTGTTTTCTTTTTAATTGAATTTCTCAATACATTCAAATAATGTAATAAAGCTCACAAATATTGATTATTATGGTTAATTTAGCTTTATCTAAATTAATAATGGGGATTTTATTTCCACCAGGAGATTGTATTAATTATTACGTAACCTCAAAATGGGATTCTTTCTAAAACATGTGAAGTCTGCATGCTGATTTCAAAATGATTATTAAATTAAACGATCTACATTTAATTAGAAAGCTAAATCCAAAAGTCCTGTTCATCGCAATACAATGTCACCATCTCACAAATCCAGAACCAGTTCTAGAGCTAGTGCTGGGTCAGCTGAAACCGTTTTATCTCAAAGTCAAATATTAGAAGAAGTTCAAACTGTAAAAAGGATTCCAGATAAACACACAAAAAATCGAAATAAACTCAGTTCGATTAGTTCAGTTGAAAGCGGAGAAAAATCGGCGAGAAAAAGAGTATCCAATAGAGCTACTTTGAAATCTTTACTAGATCAAGAAAAAGCAACACGCAAGTCCCAAGAAACTTATATAGAACATCTCCAACAGTCACTTAATCAACTGCTATCCCAGCATGCACTAGCAAAGAAACTATTGATCAATTACGACTCGGAATCGCTCTGAACATTAACGAAGGTGATAACCGTCCAAAATTACGTCGACAACGATATCATAAGCGACCCTCAACAACCAACAATAGCCAAATTCTGTCTCGACGATATAGTAGCATTATTGGTAATTCAGATATACCCGATTTTATGGACAATGGAAATATGTCACGAGCCAAGTAAATCTAATTATAATTATCCCATTGATAACTTTTGATTTGTTTACATAAACATTGCGTAATTATAGAATTTCAGGATTTTCTTTCTGATAATTACACTGTAATTAAATATTAACACATTCAATGACGTAATATAAACAATTTTTTTATTCTATATCTGAATTATTACTATAATTTAATTTAATAAAAACTTGTAAGGGAAAATTTATATTTGGAGCAATTAGTCTGTCAATTTTACCATTATTTATTTCATTTTATCCTCGATTTGAAAATGTGTTATATTAAAATTATGTAACTTTTATTTACATTTTTGATCTTAAATAGATGAAGATCTTTATTTTTATTTGCCACAGTAATTTACATGTTGAAAAAATGAGTATAATGAGAACAGTTATTATATTAAAAGTTTAATAAGATAAATATCGACAAATACAGAAAACGTATAAAATTATATACAACTATTGGATTGGATTTTAACTAAAACAGTAATGGTCAACCCGCCGTGTATAATGTAGCGGCTTGTAAGATTCAACAGGATTTTACGAAACTATTTTGTGATATGTTTATGGTGGTGTAATTGTGATCAAAACCTGCAACATCAAATATGATGTGCAACTACAAGTATTGAGATCGTTTTAAGATAGCTAACGGATAGAAAAGAAAAACAAATATCTCACTGAATTAATATTAGATTGTTTTATTGATTGCTATCAATATAATTATTAGAATAATATGTTAGTAATATTTATAATATATTTCCAAAAAGGTCCACAAGATCACAAGATTATATGTAACTCGACAGTTATATTTATTTAATAGTAATTTTTATTATGTCGGAAACAATAAACTTGTCGCAATATCTATACATAAATACATATTGCGATAAATGTATTGTTGTTGAGATAATAAAAATGACTATTAAATAAATATTGCGATAATAATTTATTCGATCTCGTATGTGTGATAACACTTAAGGCGGTCTCTGTTTCCATCGAGCGAATTATAAAATTGAAAAAAATTAAAATAAAATGATTTAAATATTTAGAAAGCTTCAGATATTTTTTATAAAAATTTTAAAAAATCCAACTAACCGGTTAATAAATTTCAATTAGCCCTGCAATCACTACAGTCTACTCTTAACCATTATTCATTGTGAGAATTCATTAAAATTAAACATTTGAATAATTATTTAACGATTTTCTATTATTATTCTGATACTAGTAAAGTACTAAAAGAAATATGGAATTTGAAATGTTTATCACTATATGCATTACTACAAAAAATCGTGATAAAAATCAATTCTTAAAAAGGGCAATTTCAAAAATTTGATTAAACATTTCGTTTGAAGCTAAATACAAAAGGAAATATTAAATGAAAACATTTGAAAGTTTAAAAATTTAATAAATAAAAGCTAATGCTAAAATCGAATGTTTAATTATGTTTTACTTGTTTAAACTTGAAACTTAATCCGTAATCATAGGCTTTATTTAGACCTTTGTCAGTAAATAGGTCTACACTCTGTTGAGTGTCAGTTTACAGATAAACTTATATTTACTCCTTTTTATTAATTTAAATTTGATTGTGGAACTAGTTATGATTATTACAAACTTTAGACTAATAAGAAAACTACTGAATACATATTTGAAGCTTCTGGAAATGAGAAATTGAAACACATTCATGTAAAATTAATCATTCTCAAAAATTTTATCAACATTTTATCAGTGATTATCAACCTTTTTTAGCGGATGGTTACTAATACACAATAAAACATTTCACCGAGCCGTTTAATTATATAATTTTATATTCTTTTTATCGTCAACAAAAATGTGTCATGAAAAGATAAACAATATGTATGTATATTATATATTTATTTTTAAACATTTTTTTACTTTAAGTCATGATCATAATTACATAATTACTCCGAGTAGTGATGATAATAATTAGTATAAAAAATAATAAAACAAACATTGAATAAAATTCGAAATTCGAGAATTATTTCAAGATTAAAAAAAATGTTTATAAACATATATAATAATGTAACTGAAGTAATTATAAAGTAAAACCTATTTAGGAATAATATTGCAATAGTCGCTGAAAGCGCAATTACATTACTTTCTGTGTGAATTTATAAATGCAGTTTAATACCAACATGAAATCTATATCTTTCTTAGAGTCAAAAAAGCACCCATTTCATATTTTTTAAACCATTTGCCGCATTGAGAAATATTTGAATTTTTCAAAACGAAAACTAGTCTGCGCAATATTGACGTATATTCTATACTGGACGCTGTCATAGCAAAGTTATTGTAGGAATCGATAGATGACATCACTAGTAATAAATTAAAAGCATGGCACAGCTCAATATACCACCAGTGTTTTACTATATAGATTTTTATTCAATCTCTTCAGATTTAGCTTTTTTGTTAAAGGTTTTATTTTGTACAACATTGAGGTAGGTTAACTGACAGTTTAATTTGTAAAAGGAACTTACAAAACAAAAATATCGACAAATGACATTTCATTTAACAAAATATCATTTAATACAATTTTAAAAAAGAGTTTTATAATTTATTTTGAAATTTTAAGATCAGTTGATACTGATATGTTCGATGAGGAGCCTGTCAATGAAATTTCCGATTTGCATTCAACAACCAATGAGTGTGAGTAAAATTTTATTGTTTTATTATCTCATCATTATCTAACTAATTTTATCTGTTTACAAAATCAAATTGTGATTAGAAGTTATTCACTCAATTTAATTTTTCTCAAGCCAAATTCTATTTGCAGAACAATTAAAGAATTAATGATTGGCAGAAAATTGACCTTATATAAACAAAAATTGTTATTTAAGAATTTTCCACAAAACTCCATCGGGACACATTTTCTACCATGACATTAGCACTTTAAGTGGGTTATGTTGAATATATACGTCATGGTTTATTGAATTGCTTAGTGTTTATGACGAATATGTTCGCAGTACTAATTTCCTTGGTATCTTAACCCTTTCTAAGGCAAAGGAAACTAAAAGTCACACACACTTGTCTGTCAGCGTCAATAAATATAGCGGGCAAACACAACTATGGTTTCAAATACTATAAATTTGTTCTCTTGTGGCTCAATATATGTCAGTAGTTGTACCAAAAGTAAAAATGATTACCGACAGCGTTACACTTAGATATTTTTATTAGTTTAAAATGGTGTACAGTATATTGCCACCACCTTAGAAAGGGTTAAATCAGTGATTCTTAACTAGGAGTCACAGTCCATGGGGGTCCATAAGAAGTTTACCGTGGGCCGGCATATTATTCAAAACTTAATAGATAATGAGATAATAAAGTTATGTTTTATATTTATTAATAAAAAATTAAGCTATAATAAAAAATTCAATTCATTATTGATAATTTAACAAATATAAATTATTATTAAAAAAATGAGGCTCACAAAAAATTTATGAAATATTTGGTTGGCTGCTAGTTTCAAAAGGTTAAGAACCACTGCTCTAAATGATTATGTCGAATGTATACTCGTAATTGTTCCTAGTAATAAAGAAAGATATGTGTAGATAGAAAACTTCGAGTTGGTTTGTCGTCGTGCAATTTTAATAGTGGAACTTAATAGCGAACTATATAAAACGAAAGACTTGTAAATAAAACGAGAAAATAGTTTGGTGAAACAAATGGCTCGGCCACCACATTCAAATCTGAGTGCAATAAGAAAAGAGAGATTAGCGGAAAACTATGGAAAACGATGGATTTGTCTACAAAACGAAATGAAACTAATGACTCGTCCACCGAGTAAAAAGTTGGAAACTCAGCAATGAACAAAGTGAACAATATACAAGACTTCTGTTAGAAACAATAACAAGCAAGAAAACGTTGGGACGACATTGGACAACTAGTAATTCGTAAAAACATCAACAGAAGGATTTAAAACGAGTTAGCGGCTAGCAAACGGACGATATATTTCAGACAATTGCAGGAGGAAATAAATAGAAGGAAATAAAACTAAATTTATGAAAAACGACCAACTTATCTACATGGGAAGCAAACTAACGAGTAAAAGAAATACAGAAAGAAAGATCAGTGCGAAATAAAAAGCGAAAAAATTTGTTTAATCACTCGAAGCTGAGATTTAATGATTATTGTGCAACGGAAAATAAATGTCAAAGGAAATTAAGAAACTACCAATAATCTCAGGAGCACCCTCAACAGAGCATGAATGACGATTCTAGATGGAAACTAAAAATAATCAAAAACAATAAATGTTGGGACGGATTTCGCTGAAACGCGGAGAGATAACAATGAAAAAATAATGACAGGAACTTTGAAAAATGACCTGTGGAAAGTCTAAAGGAATCGAAATATTGGTGTGAGAAATGTAAAACGGGATTATTTACATATATATGTTTTCATATTTATCATATCAAACAAATAATTCTAAGATATCTAATTAACTTCATTATGAGTAAATATAACATTTCTCACAAAATATAAATATAATTACAATATTAACTTCTCATTCTTTTTTTGTAACTTGTATTTTAGTTTTTATACTCTGTTATAAATATAAGGTAAAATAATCAAGATTTAGTTTTATTTTTTTCAACAAATGTCAAGAAATGTTCAGCAGAATATAAAACATATTCTTAGGAAATGAATAAAATGGATTTGACGAGTTAAATAAATAATTTAATGGACATGATGAATATATAAACTAGTGACAAAAATACGTATCCCATGGAATGCATCAAATCTCTTATGGAGTCATACATATTGACTAACATGTATTTCATGGCAAAGATCTTTTCCGTTAATAATTTAATATTAATATATCTTTTCAGTATCTTTGATGACCCTATAAAGCTTCAGATTGTAATGATCGTTTACTTCACAAAAGAGGCTTTCATCCTAAAAGAATATAATGTAAATCCCCCATTTTAAATCATAATATTATATTGTCATACTTTCATTCTAATTATTTTTTACTTTTTTAATTTAATTTTTATTTTGTTTGGTGTTGGAAATTATAAAAATATTTTTCGTATCGCAGAATTTTTTTAAAATTTGGCATACATATTGTAATACTAAACTAAGAAAAATTAGTATTTTCACTAATTGTTATATTACCCTGATTTCATCTTAAAATAATTTATAAATTTTGACTTCATAAGTTATTTTTACCGCACAATTATTGTTGTTTTAAGGTCACAACGAAATACAATTTCTGTGAATGATTTAGTTTATTTAGGATTTAATTAACACTGATATATAAATAGCAGTAAAAAAGTCTCTAAATATTGAAACCATTTTTAGAAATTATTGGTGTGATAATTCCAAAAAACAAATATTTGGGTTTACGAACACGGAATTATAAACTTCTTAAAACTTATCTATTCAATTACCATTGAAATTAACATAATTAAGTATAAGGAAATGTCAAAATCCTAACCCAAATAACATTAAGAATTTTCTCATTATCATTTTCTGACTTGACCTGACCACCCTATGATTTCCTCCATATAATTTATATCCCTTAATTAAGAGTTTTATGCAAACACAACATCTCGCATTTTCTTACACTGAATACGGTTTTACGAAATAAAAAATTAACGTTTTTTACATTCCAATAATTTCCATTTTATATCAGTATTTTTCACTAATGAAATTATTTTTTTTCTAAGTTGATTATTTTTGAATAATGAAGAGTTATGAAAAATGTTTACATGTGAAACATTGAAAGGTTTGTAACTTGATATTTCTGATGTGTATTAAGCAACTAATTTTTATTTATATTCATTTTTTGCAAATCTCTTAGTAGTCTATAAAAAATCTTACATGAGTTTTCTAAATTCAATTATTTGTGATATTCAGTCGGTGGATCTTTAAAGTATGTTAAAAATAATCAGTCGGCCAACACTGGACTTTCAAGTGAAATTGCGAATGATTTCCAATTGAATTTCGATAAATTCCAAACTCGTGTGGAAATAATCGAACAAGCAATCGAAGAATTGTCAAGCTATGTCGACGGTGGTGCATCGGGATCATCGGGATCTCAATATGGTGATTTAGAGGGTTCAAATGATCGGCATCAAGCTGATTCAGAAAATAGATTGCAAAATATTTTATTAGCTTATGACAATTTGCAAAAGGATTTCAATCAAGTCTGTAAAGTTTGGAAGGATACTGCTAAAAGTAATTATAATTTTTCTAATCTTCTAATCTTAGAGAAACTTTTACAAAAATCTAAAATAATAAAAGTTCATTAATAAATTTTTTATAAGATATTTCATTTAAATGCGTAAAATGCATTTCAATATTAGAGGCCATCCATAAATGACGTCACGTACCTAGGGGAGGAGGGGGTATTGAGAAATGTGACGTCATATCAACACATATCAGGTATATCTATAATTGAATAGTAATATAATCTTTATTGGGGACAATTAACTGTCAATTGCCTAACAACTATGAGAAAACATAATAATTTAAACCATATGAAAAATCAAATATACAAAGGTTACAAGTTTATTGTTTGCAATGTGTTTATAATTGATATAAAATTATATAACTGCTGCATGCTACAATGTCCATGATTATAACTGCGGTTTTGATGTTACGAACCAAAGATTAATTATTCAGCACTAACGCATCAGGCCACAAAGTGTCCATGTACGTCATTAACTTTAAATGTGGTTGTAATTACGAATGAGTTAAATGGAGAAAGGGCACATCGGATGGATCAAAGGAGTTTTTTTATTGTTTTCAAGAGCCATGTGAAAACAATCTATCATGATCCACGTGCGCATTGTAAGGAAACGGTTTATTTTATGTTTTGAATATCTAAGGGATCATCTGGATGGAAAGTAAGCCGGGGTAATAAAACACACATTTGAATTGAGGTTTAAATAATATATTGAGTTTAGTTTTATCTTAAAACACAAATGTAGCCAATATCATCAGAAATTTAATAATAATAATATAATTAACATCTATAAATTATTATAATTGAATGAATAAAAATCTAAAATGCCAAAAGATTTTGTATTAGAAAATGTTATTTGTTTAGTATCCATTCAAGCATTCATTTTAATTTAATCATTTTAATTAATCAGAAATTTTGCTATACTCAATATTTTAGCTTTATTCAATTAAAACACATTTGAACTCATAATTTATGATAGATGTAATTTCCACTAATGTCTATGATGATCGTAGAGGATATTTTCCAGCATATTATTTTTATATAGAATTTAAATAATAAAAATTTGTAATGAAATTAATCATAAAAAAAGTAATCATAAGCAAAAAGTGCATCAAAATAGAAGAGCATGTGCATGATAAAATCAGATATGGTAATGCAAGAAATGCACGAAGGAATTCTTTGAATTACGAAGCAATTTTTTCTTCGAAATTTATGCTATATTGAATTGTCTATGAAATTTCTATTATGCACTTTTTTGATTTATTGATTTTTATTTTATTTCACTATTGTTCCTAAACATCAATATATTCGCACTTCATATTTTATAATGGCACAGAAATATTGATTATTTATGATTACAGTAATGTTAATTCTCACATCAATACTTTTATCAACATTTTCTTTAATAATATTCGGTTAATTAATAAACAAACTGAAAACTATATCAAAAAATGCTAGATTACATGCCAGCAACGAAAGTAATGAACAATATGGATTCCGCTGAGCAAATTGAAGCCAGTTTATTTCAACTTCGTATGCAGCTAGATGATTTGGAAAGGCATGTGAAACAAGATCATCAATCAGCGCTGGTGAATCAAAAACCTGATACAAGTAAGTTTTCAATGTGTTTTACTAAGCGTTGTCAATGACAGCTGTTGTTACCAAGCTAAATACCGACTTTAAAACAATAGATCGGGTTTACGTCTTATGTAAGCTGATTGTGAAATTAAAACAAATTATTTCACTTCAGTTGCTTTGAAATTGATAAGTATTGTTCAGCCGGTAAGGAATACTTGAAATTTTAGATATTTTTTTAAAACTCACCAAATAATGAATGTTGGTAAAATATGCATTTATAAAAGGATTGATAAAGCTCTCTAAGTTCCCGATGTAATTTTCCTAAATGTTATAGTTTTACTGAGTTTGGCTTCATACAAAATTTTTGAATAAATTTAGACCCTTTAAATAACCTTGATAAGAAACTACTAGATTCGTTATTGCTATTTTTTTTGCAATAACAGTAAAACTCATAATGACAAAAATTATTATTATTATTGTTAAACGATTTTTCACCCATTCTTTTATGTGATTGCATATTTTATTTGATTGATCTTTAAATCAATGGAAATTGTGTTATTTTTTATTAGTAAACAAATATAAAGTATACTTCTCTAAAATGTTAATCAAGTTTATAAAAGACATTGTATTTTCTATAAAATTTGACTATGAATCAGATTTATATATGTTATTCACGAATTTTCGGTACAGCCCTTTTCCAGTGATTTTCTCAGATTCTTCGTGCAAATGTTTCAGAATATCGAGAATTTTTGTTTTCCATGCGCATGGATTTATAAACGTGTAAAAAAAGTTACGAGAATATTATTTTATTTAATACACACAGTGATTCATATAGTTATATTTTATTCATGTAGATTTATCAAAGTTGGTTTACTATTTGATTTTTTTGCAGTTTTTCATTTTATTCGTTCTTATGAATTGTAATATCTACTAAAAATCCACATTTCATCACTTAACTCCAGAATAATATTTCTTTTGCGATATATGAACAGTTTCAATTGTTCTTTCTGTTCATAGTATCTTTAAGTATTAATTCTTTCGATAGCCAGTAAATTGCACAATAAGTTCAATCAGAACAATCGTGATAGTAGTAGTTTCATAATTTCACGAGGTCTGAGTAATAATTTTCAATTGAAAAAATCTGATTTATAAAATAAATAGTTATTTACAAATTTATAAGTAGTTTGTTTTGTTATAGTAGAAAACTTGAATCGAAATCAAGACTTGGTAAAGCGTATGAGTGGATTAGAAGACCAATATAATAACCTCATGGGTCGATATAACGATCTACAACTTCTGTCTTCACCATCACGACAAAAAGATAAAGAGGAAATAATTAAGCTATTGAAAACTGTAGTTGCTGAAGCAAATGGTCGGTCATCAAACATTGCAACTCCAGAAGCATTAGAAACTATGTTACATCAGGACTTGATAGACTCGATGAAAAGACATTTGTCATCGGATAGTCCACCGTATTTTTTAACTGAGGATGGTTTATCTAGTGCAAATAGTTCATTCGGGAAAGGAAAATCAAAACGTAAAAGTAGAAAAATGTTTGAATTTATGAAATATTCTATGTACATGTAGAAATACCTATTTCTGAAGAAAGTAACACATGGAAACTTCAATCTAATCATCGTCTTTCTCCTACAAAATCTCGCCATTCACCTAGATCTGTGAGTTCAACTCATAAGTACAGTCCTACTGATCAAATACCTAAGTACGATAGTCAGCCTATTTCTCTTGTAAGTAGTACTTCTGGTTGGCAAGGCGCTACAAGTGGTGAAACATTGTTAGTTGACGAACGGTAAATGTCTTTCAAACTGTTTAAATATTAAAAGATAATTGTCTAGTGGGATATTAACAGACGGATATCGTCGTGGTTCTAGAAGTACAAGTGACGTGTTTTTACGGACCAACAATCAAACAGAAATTCCATTTCAAAAACCACGAAGTTTTACTAACAGTGTTGATATAGAAAGTAACAAAAGCAGGCCAAATAGGTGAATTTTCATCTGAAAAATGTATCCTGAATCGATATTTTAAAACTCTTTATTTCAGTTCCGGCATCCAAAATATTGAAGATGATGTAAAAAGATTAGACGAACATTTGGCGCGAATTGAGTTAGAAGAGAAAAATAGATTATCTGAAGTAAATGGTAATCGAGATTCAGATGTGGCGCCGTCACGAAATACACGGTCGTTATTGGGTACTTCACCTAGCAATAGTAATTATTCTCGACAAAGTAAACCCGTTAGTTCTGTTGGCTCAAGCCACAGGTGGATTAATATTTTCCAAATTTTTAAAAACTCATAACGAATATATATGGATTTTCAGATCGACTAAATCCAAACATTCAAAACATAGCAGTAGTCATGATGATTTAAAGAAAAAACCAAACGGATATCGTCTTCCAATTGACGATTCAACAGATAGTGGAGAAGAAAGTGCTAGTTATGAGGAAGATTTAGAAGATTATGTAAAAACGGCAAGTTGTGGAATCGGCCCTCGATCAAGATATGTAAGAAAGAAGAATAATAACGTTCAAGACAGATGGTCTCAGACTCCCGTTCGCCAGTTTCATAAATCCAATAGACATTCAGCATGTAAAACATTGTGATATAATTATTGCTTGTTATTACTTGTGATATGAACAGATGATATGAATTTAGCTCCGGACTTCGATGATCCCTATATAGATAATGTAGCATATTGGGATGGGGTTTCATTCCATCCAGCAAGAGAAGGTCTACCCGGTAAATCGATTTTACGGCGATCTTCTCCAAATTCCAAATACCACAGAAACCATTTTAGAAAATCCGCACTTCCAATTCGACCACTCAGTGACTCATTTGCTAGACCGCCCTTTCCCATTCAAAGACTTAGCCATTATCCTGAACCGTCCTCACTGAGAGAATATTCAACAATCGGTCCTCATCGCTACTTTGTCCGGGAATATAGACATTTAAACAGGTTAATTTAAAGTTTTCATTTTTTTTGAAATTGATAACTAAATTTACAATATTTAATCAATTATTTTAGTGCTAGCAAAACCTTTTATCCTTTTCCTCATTGATCTCTGAATAATTATCAATTTCCATTATTTTCATTTCAGTCAAAAAATTTATATTAATTAATAAATAATCATATTGATTTATCATCTGAAATGAATATAATGGAAATCAATTATTATTATTATTATTATTATTATTATTATTATTATTATTATTATTATTATTATTATTATTATTATTATTATTATTATTATTATTATTATTATTATTATTATTATACATTAGGACCGTTACTTTGTCCAAGAAACGGACATAAATAGTATTATTTAATTTTTGCTTTTTGCATTAAAATCATGAATGCTATTCTAAAGTTTTCATTTATTTAAAGTTTATAACTAAATCTAGTAAAAAATATAAATGATTAAATTTTTCAGATTTAATATTAGAAAGTTTGATTTTAAAATGTTTTTCATTCGGATTTAAAATTTGGCCAATTAAATAAAATATTTTTACAAATTTGATTAAATATTTGTGATATATTGGGAAAAATTTTTGTGTGGTGGAAAGGACTATCAGTGAAAAATTTGAAAGCAACTAAAGAATTGTTGAATTTTGTTTTGGAGTGATCAGGATCAATTTTAAGTCCAAATAAAGTTTGAAAATTTGCTTACATAGTTATTTATTTAAATTATGTTTAAATTTACAATATTTAATCAACCATTTTATCCTTTTAATCATTGATTTCTTTGATCATCCATTTCCATTATTTTCATTTCAGATTATATTTCAAAAATTTTATATATTTAATTAATAAATAATAATATTGATTTATCGTCTGATATAAAAATAATGGAAATCCATTTACTGTAATGCTCTATAATTAAAATATATATATGCATTATTAATTAAACAAACTACTATCGACGAATAATCTAAATAATTAATGGTAATATTGATAATAAATATTCACGTATTAATATATCTAAAATCAATATAAATTAATTGAAATTTATATAATTTACTCTTCAACAATAGTAAAATTAAAATAATATTGAATATTCCTGGAAATTATGAATTAATACAAGTTAAAAAAGCCTATTTTTTATATAAATTGCCATTTTACAATTAATAATGAAGCTAGCAATCAAAGCATTTAGAAATCGGAAGTTATTAAGATTTCTTTAGGTTACATCATAATCCATCGCATATGTACGAAGATTTTGATGAGGATGAAGAAGACGATGACGATGATGATAGTTCTTATAGAAAAGTTTTCTATTTTATTTATTAGTCTATTAATAAAAACAACCGATTTAGCACATCGAAGAACGAAGGCTATGTAATTATTTAGATGAGGCCATCAAAGCGGCTAGAGACATGAAAGAATACACGCGTCGGTTAGGGGATATTTGTGAAACCAGACAATATGCCAGAGCCCCAGTGAGTTCCTACCAAAACAGAAATTTCCGTCCTTTGTATATATAAAATTCCAGCAACATTGTTTTGAATAAAGATTTTTCATTTTTTAATTTAATTTCAGTTTTTGTTATTGTCAATTGATAAATTTTCTATTTGCTGTTTGTGTTTCTTGTGCTTGTGCTTATGCTTTGTTTGGTAATCAATCATTTTTATTGCTTGATTATCATAATTTATATGGAAATATATATATTTTAGGTTCGTCTGGGATTACTAGCCCGGTGCGTGCAGGATACGCAGATATTTGCAAAGAATTCACTAATCTGCACTGAGATACATCTTCTATTATGTTAGTTGATCTGTTAATTCTTATACCAAAATACTTTTCAGCTTGCCTCATGCTAAATAATTCATTTTGAATGTCTGCCGATAAATAATGTACTTGCAATCTCTTTCTCGATTTGTGATTGTTTAACCATTTTTAAATGTGCTTCCAAAAGTGGATCATAACGACTGACAAGTTCTAATATTATTTGATAATTATTTGAGAACTTGCATTTTGAGGGAAAGAGAAACTGTAAAATATTATTCTGTAATTGTAGATACAACTCCTGATTCCGCCCATATAGAACAAACTACATTTATTTTACGATACGTCTCTGTAAATAATCATTCAGATGAATACGAAATTAAGGAAAGATTTCTTGCATTTGTAAACTGCAATAAGAAGACTGGAGAAGATATTGCAAATTTAATTCTCGAAACACTTGAAAAATATAATATTACTATAAGCGAATGTCGTGCACAAGGGTAAGATAATGGATCCAATATGAGTGGCTCATATAAAGGTGCTGAAACTCGTATTTTGTAAATCAATCCACTGGCAATATTTTCCCCTTGTGCATGTCATAGTTTAAATTTGTGTGGTGTTCATGCAGCAGAATCTTGTTCTGAGGTTGTAACGTTTTTTGGTACGGTACAAAAATTATACAATATTTTTAGTAGTAGCCCTCAAAGATGGGAAATATTAAAAAATAATACTGGACGTTCATTGCACTCTATGTCAAATACACGTTGGTCTGCTAGAATTGAATGTATTAAACCAATTGCTGAAAATATTCCTGCAATTAAAAGTGCCATAGATTCTGTTCTAGAATTAAACTTAACATGGGAAATTCGTTCAGATCTGAACGGAATAAAAAAATATATGGAATCGTTTGAATTCTTAGTAATGGCTAAAACTTGGTACAAAGTCCTTCAAGCTATAAATTATAGAAATATTGTTTTACAAGCTCGTGATGCGACAATTGATGTAGAAGTAGCGAATTTGTCAAGTCTTCTTGATGAATTACAAACAATAAGAGATAGTTGGGAAACTCTCTTCAATGAATGTAAATTGTTTGGTTCATCTTTAGAGATAAATACAGATTTTGAAACAAAACGTAGTAAAAGGAAAAAATGGGGGAACGAATTAGAAAAGACAACAAGTGACAAATTCAGAACAAATGTTTTCAATGTTTTCTTAGATTGTATTATTGGAAATAGTACAAGAAGATTTAATGCGGCTAAAGAAATTGATTCGTTATTCAATGTATTATGGTTATTTCATAACCTTAATGATGAAGAAAACACACGAAGTCCGAAAAATTACAAAAAGTATATGAAAATGATATTGACGATAATCTTGGTGAAGAAATACTCCATTTGAAATCAATTTATGATGCCAATATACAAAACAAATCTCTCTCGCCAATTGAGTTACTAAACATCATTAAAAAAATGAAACTGGATGTATTGTTTCCCAACATAATAATAGCAATAAGATTATTTTGTACGATCCCTGTAACCGTTGGTGAAGCAGAACGATCATTTAGTGTTTTAAAAAGGATAAAAGATGTTTTTAGATCCACAATGTCACAACACCAATTGAATGATTTAGGAATGTTGTCGATTGAATCTGAAATGGCTAAGAAAATTGATTTTCAAGATTTAATTAATTTGTTTGCTAGGCGCAAGGTTCGGAAAGCAACATTTTAAAAAATAATTTGTTTTTTGTACTTTTTTTGTAATTTTAGTTGTAAGCGTTTTCATTTTTGTAAGAGAATTATTGATGAATACATTGTTCCAATAACAACTAGGATATTTTGCGGTTTCCCGCTTCATTTATAAATGGCCCAAAGTCCGAGGGGAAATTTTTTTTCACGCTCTTGGCAGGGGCCCCTCGCAGAAGTATATCCCCGGGGCCCCAGAAGTCCTCTCCGCGGCCCTGCCTGTCATGGCTGCTGTACCATCTGAGCAAATTGACAATCAACATTCCCATGAAATTGCATTTTGAAATATAAACTACAAATTCAAAAATATCTTTTCCTGTGGTAGTTGTTAGGAATTCATTGTAAAATAAAAACTGGTCAAAAAAATCTTCGTTGTAAATAAAACTTGTAACACAAACAAGCTGACTTGCAATTTTTTAGAAATATAGTTTGAAATTGTAAATTCTATATTAGCAGACATATCCGATATTCTTTTTCTAATAGTATCATTTGAAAAGCGAAATGTTGATGCCCATACAATTCTTTTTTTATAACTTTATAAACAGGCAAAATTAATTCCTCTTCGATTTTATTGGGTTTCTTTTTTATAACAATCAATTCTACGATTTTGTAAGAAATCATTAGACTTGTTTCAGAAATTTTCTAAATGTGTGCTTTTGTCTTCGAAGACTCTTTCAGCTGCTCAAAATAACCTATTGGTTTATCTTTCAAGCTTGGATGACAAGTCACAAGATGCCTACCAATCCTGCTTGGAACAAGAGATTCATTTGATAATTTTACACAACATATTATACAAACTGGTTTTTGCGTTTCATTTTCTACTTTATAATCAAATCCAAACTTTAAATAGACATCTGTATATTTTCTTTTTGATTTTTTAAAAAAATATTGGTTTCAATTTGTCTTGTGGATTCATCTTCCGTTTCATTTGAATTTTTCTTTTTAATACTCTGATTTCAGTTATTATATTTTAGTTTGATTTTATATTTAAATCATTAATATATGCAAAGCTTTAGAAACTAAAAATTAGTAAATATAAACATAATTTTTAAATTTATTATGCAATTCCGACAAATAACTGTTAGATTTAAAACTTATTAATATTGTTTATCAACAAATAAATGTACATCCAACATCAAATATCAATAAAATTTCAAAAAATTTTTCGATATATTTTAAAAGTTGTTAAATCATCTTTTTTAATATACTCAATATTGAAAAGGGTTCATTTAAATAGCTGAGTTTTAAAAATAATAGAACAATCTATGCCAGAAATTTTCCAGGCGCAGTTAATGATCAGCTATTAATCAGAATATTTGGAAATTTTGGTCAATGTATTAGTTGTCATATTATAAGAGATTTTAGTTATCAAACAAATCCATATGCGTTTATCGAATATACTGAACACCCTTCTGCGAGTTTAGCTTTATCTGCAATGGATGGGATTTATATGTGGAATAATCAAATTAAAGTTAACTGGTAAAGTGGATCTAGTACGATACCACAACTTGTAAATTCAATATAAATATTTGTTGGTGACATTAGTCTTGATAAGGATGCACCGATGCTGAAGGAAGGTTTTAATGTCAATGTGGATAATTGATTGATAAATTTCAGTTTCAAATCGTGATGAAGCAAATGAGCAATAAAGAAAAATCAAGCAGACTCGTCCAAAAATTTATTTTGAAGATTTCAATTATGTAAAAGAACATAGACATACTTGAGACGGCTTTCCATTAGAATCCCTACCGTAAACCAAATGATTAGTGAAATATTGTTGAAAATTGTGATTTGATCAATAAAAATCTTTGTGTTGAGTTGTTGGTGAATATCTGAAGGAGCAAATGGAGTCAGAAAAACAGTTTTTATCGAAAGTTTTACCGAAAAACATAATAAACAATAGTAATAAAATATTACTATTTTGTCGAATATATTTTTAAAGTAATTTTTGGAATAATTCTTAGTAATTATTAATACATATATATATATATAATATTTCGATCTAAAATAAGTCTTGATCACTCACAAAATAAAATTCAGCAAGTCTTTCATTTCTGATCGACCTTTCATTCACACGAATGTTTTCATTAAATGTCAAGATTTATATAAATTTTAAAAAGTTTTTAAAACTATAATACAGATCTAAACACATTTCAAAATATTTTAAAATCGAACCTAAATATATAAATTTGAATAAAATCAGTCATATTTCATTTTATGAATAAATGCTAGGATTGTATGTGAGAATATACGACTAACACAATTAAATATCTGATTCCAAAAAATATTACGTGAATAGCAAAACAAACACATTATATTTTTCAAATATTTAATTAATATAACAGAATAGATTAATTTCTTTACAAGTAAACTATTGGTATCGATTTTTAAAAATGACTTCACGAACTAATGATAGAATATTGGCTGTTTCGGATCGTCCTCGAGATATTACTAAGATGGCGAAAGCTGGATCTTAATTGATCAACAACTCCACTCTATCAATAAATGAGAGATTCCTAAATTTTTTCCACAATCGATTGACACCCAGAATTCGGTGTCAACGTTATCCTAATGTTGGGCCAGAACACATATGGCCTTGAGAAATGTTTAAATGGATCGGTAACACACATGCAAATATAACATGCAAATTTAAATAAACCTATTGAAACATCAATTAAACCCTATCAAATATGAGAAAAAAGAGAATTAAATATAAAATAATAAACATAAAAATAAATTAAAATAATAACAAAACGCACCAAGATCCGCACGATACCAACTCAAACATAACAAGAAAACACAACAAATTCGACAAAAATTGATAAAGTTATAAAAGTTCATGAAAATGAAACTTAAATCAAAAGATTTGAATAAGTAATAATTCGATAAAAATTCTAAACGAAAAATTATTAAAATAAATTGAAAAATAATAAAATTAAAGATTAGAATAAACTAGAAAATAACAAGGTCAAATTTTGTTTTACTACATCAAATTTAACATGCGAGGTTAGGGACAGAAAATAGGTATAAATACTGATCCATTTTCACATTAAATTTAACCGTTTTTCGAAACAAACCATTTTGAATCAGAATTTGATTTTCGAATTATTGATTAAAAATCTATTACAACAATTTTAGGTTAGCATTGATTTTATTTGGAACTCTCTCTCCACGTCACATCCTCGCAACCTCGGTAGAGCTCTGCTTGGATGTTGGCGTGGGGGGAGAGGCATTTTAATTTTGTGATGCTATGTTATGAATTTTTATTTTTGTGGAATGGAATGTAGGGTAATTTATGTTTATTTGTTATATGCTTAATAAATGTTTATATTATCTATAAATTGTTTTACATACTTAAAATTTAATTAAACATTTGTCGAAATTTTTCCGGCCCACAGCCAACACCTATCGCAAGACAGTAAAATCAACATACAATTCAGATTCGTGTAAGTGCGTGGAATATCGCCAATGATCTGTGCCCGTGAAGACCCGGTGTGCGGAACGCAGGGTTGGAACGTCAATACTATCCCGTATAGAAGGAATGAGGAATAAGGAAGGAGTCGATTGGCTGCTTCCTCGTTCCTTATTTCTGTAAAATCGACCTAAAATCATACTACACACGGCTCAAAATCATCACACTGAGTAGTCCAGTGGGCACTCAGTAAATATAATATAAACATAAAATGCGCCTAAGGCCTATTAACGGGAAAGGGTACGGGAATAAATTAAATTGAAATCGTTGATATAGCTAAATTGGACTAATATTTTGAAATAAATTAGATAAAAATTATTGGTATAATTAAATTGAATTTACATTTCGAAATAAATTAGTAAAAATCATTAAATAAGTAATTCATTAATTAAATTAAGTTATTGATCAAAAGTAAAGTAGCTATTGATTGAAAATAAAGTAAAAATTAAAGTAATTCATTAAATTATTATAATTTAAAAGTAGAGTAATTATTGAGTAAAACTAAGTAATTCATCAAATTAAATTATTATAAATTATTGATTAAAAGTAACATGATAATTGGGTAAAATTAAGTACATTATTGATTAAATTCCATTAATTAAAATAATTATTAAGCAAAATCAATGTAACTCATTGATTAACAAACAAAATTTTCTTTAATGCAATTTGTGGATTAAAGCTAAATAATGTAAATTCCTTGATTAACAATAAATCAATCCGTTAATTAAACTAACGAAAGTTGTTGGTTAAACCAAGCGATTTATTAATTAAAATTAAAGTAACTTGAATAAAGGTGAAATAATTCTTCGATAAAAATTAAGTAAAATCTTCGAGAAAAATAAAATAAAGCTTGATTCATCGATTAAAACTATTAAAATAATTTATTAAATTAAAGCAATTGACGATTAAACAAATTGTAAAGAAAAATAGGTAATGTAATAAAGTGATTCCTTGATTCGGATTAGAATAATTTTTCGGGTAGGAGTAACGAAATTTATTAGTAAAAACCAGATGTTTCGGTAAATAATATAAATTCATAGACAAAAATAAAGTGATGGAATAAAATGGTTTATTACTTAAAACAAATTAATACAAATTACGAAAAATCAAAATTTAAGACGATAGATAATAATGAAAATTTATATTAATATTACATAAATGTTCAATCACAGGAAGGCTTACTACCGATTTTTTTTTGAATAATAAAACTTCGCATAAAAAATTCCAAAGGTAGGAGATTACATCCGCTCGAAACCCACGGTAGATACAAGCGTTTCCCTTAAAAATATTAATGGAAAACATTCAAATTAACTGAAACATATAACTCACCAAATATTCCACGAACGCGCGATCTTAAAAGTACACTCGTCTAAAATAAATTAGAAAATCACAAGTGATAAAATAAACAACATTTACTTACTGACATTTCCGTCGATATAAACATTCACTGTAATCGAATTGCGATTGACGTCCACTTCCTGCCCATCTGATTCAACCAACCGCACATTCGTCAATATACTTGTCGACGATAGCATAATACATCATTTTTCTACTTGACAAATTATGCATTCGCCCAATGTCTCAGACGAAGATTTAGCACGTCAATCTATGAATGTTGCAGAAGCCCCTCAGACGCGTAAGTTTTAATTAATCTTAATGACCACCTATGACCGTGTACGAGCCTTAGAAACAACCCAGAATCGGAACCATATCATCTTTTCGCCAAGTGGAAACCCGAGTTATTAAGAAAACTCCAGATTAAAGGCATGACCAAATGAACCATACATGCTATTGCGTCGCAGTACTTCCACACCAGACAGATCCAAAACTCCTGACATCCCACCGATAAGTGCAGCAATCAATTTTTCATTTGTCGCTATGCACCTTCAGTAATCCCAACAGGCCTGCAGTATCATGAGTGTTCAAATTAACAATTGTTACGCGAGAATTCTAGTCCTGACTACATAGGAAAACCGTTCGACGATTCATTTTTGGGGAACGAATTCCTTAAATGTTTATTTCAGAAGTCTAAAGTAAAATCAAATCTTGTGGAAATTAAGATACTGGCTTGGCGATCGTTCCAAGTACTTTCTTCTGGATTCTTCAATCGAATCATTAGCTCATTTTATTAATATCAATCTCCATTCAACCCAGGTATTTTAATTGAGCAATGAACCAAACACTAAGTATGAATTCGGTAACCTTTGTAACTGTTTTATTTTCGAATAATTAAACGGTAATTGTTAGAATCACTTTATTTTAAAAGACATATAAATGTTTAATTGTCAAGTTATTGTTTTACAAAAGATAGATCGTTCAAAGAATATTTTGTAAAGTTTTCTTGAAAATTATTTATTTATTTTCTTTTTATCTCGTATTAATATTTGAATTTACATATATCTGGTTGAATATTTTAGATACATACAAATTTAAAGGTTAGTAATGAATGAACCATTTGTAACCTAAATAAGTTAAAACTATAAACGATTTGCATTTTGGTTATTTTTTTTTAAATCAGTAAAGATTTTCTCGAATGGCCCCTTACGGCATGAGAACGCGTAACCCAGTAGCTTTGAAGTATCGTTTTCCCTCGTTCCCAAATCCATTGCCAGACCGATCAGTAATACGCGTTCAACTTCGAGTTCCGTGAGTTTTAGCTCATTTGAAATTGAGTTAATCCAGTTTTTCTTTAAACGACGAGAAATTTTGTATAATCGCGAACCACTAGATAGCCATCTCAATCTAAAATGCCAAGAGAAATACTGAGTAAAAAACGCTAATCTCACCAATCTTTCCATTCAGGACAAACTGGAGCTATAGTTGAACTCCCTGCTCATATCGTGGAGCAATGGAGGCAGGCATGGAGTCGAGTGTATCAAGAGCGATGCCCTAACATGCCCGAAGATGACAAGCAGGAGGATATCTCACCAGAAGAATTCATGCAACAGTTCAAGAAGCTGTCTAATGAACCAAATCCATCCCAAGACATACTAGTTCAGGCCCAAGAGCTCCTGGAAGGACTCCTACAACACCAGCGCCAAGTCGAGGCAGCTGTAGCACGAGCCACTGAATACCTGGCCAACGTCAAAGACGACCTGGCGGCAGGATGTCTGGCAAGTAGTTATCCACCCTCACCGAGACCAACCCGAAATACCAAGAGACCAGTGTTTGTGATCCCTGGTTACTCCCCAGAAGAAGGGATCAAGCGATTTCTCGCAGACGAGTGATCATCGAAACAATGACAATCAATAATTAGAACATTTTGTTATATAGTATATTATTAGAATTATAGATTTAAAAATTCTTTCTCTTCTTTTATTATTGTAGATTCGTTCCCTAAATATGTTTAAGTTTAAACACACTTATCATTATAGCAATCATCATAAAATTCAACCCTTATTATTCTAGAAATGGACCCCGTGAAATTACTCCAAACTGAATTGACCCATGCGAGACAGGCCAATAAGAAACTCCATGACAAACTCGTCCAGATAGTCCGAGAAACTCAGCAAATTAAGGCGACGTGGATAGAACTAAAGAGAGTCAAACCGTTGTATCAAAAACTGGCCGCGGCCCAGAAGGGATGGGCAGAAGAAAAACAATTGGTACAAGGCCTAAAAACTCAAATCAGGGGGCTAGAGGTAGCGTTATCCGCCTGTCAAGAGGGAGCAGCGGTGACCTACCCTTTAGTCTTCGCCCCTGCTCAATTTGCCTATCGCGAAGCGAATATTACCCCATCTACAACGTCAACTACTACCGCGACCACTACTCCAATCACTCCCTCAACAACCAGTCGTCGACCTGGACGCAAGGAGCGGGCTAAGCGCCGAGCCGCTCGACCTTCCAACCCATCTGGAAAATTATGATTCATGTATTTAATAGATAAATAAAGCATCGTTTATATATATTGTAGTTCCTGTATACATCTTATTGTTGTTATATCATCTTAGGGTTTTGAAATAACATTGTAGAAGGGTTAAATAAGCAGTACCACCCATTTTGTTTCCAAACTAATGTCGGTAAAACAGTTAGATAGACGATAGAAATTTAAACGCAAGGGGACCAAATGATTAAAAGCGAGCACAAGTCTTCTATCGACAGCTCGTGAACCCGAGGGTTGTCCGAGCAATTACAGTACTAGCGATAATACTCAATTTTTGCGGTCAATCCACCACTTGAACACATTTCAAAGGTTGCCTAGCAACGGGTGCCAAGTGGCGATTAGTATCATTTTGTATGGCGTTACCGGGGCAACAATAAAGATAAACAAACGGCGAAACCCTGTAACCCACCACTAAATAATCTACCTTCTGCTATTTAGAATACAAACACAATAACGCGGTTTCCCTAGTAAACTGATGTCCACAATTTAAGTCTTGCTAGAACTATTACAAATGAACGTTCAGTCCTACGATCTGATGGACAGTTTCTGTTTTTCGCAATTTATGACTTATCTAGATAAAATAATGAAGTGAATCGCTACTTACCTGTCAAAACGATTGATCTTTAAAATTGCCTCTAAATAATGTTCTGTTTCAAATTTTAATTTTGATAGACCAAATCTTTAAGCAATCGTTCAAAATAATTTAGTTCTTGTTCACTTTAATTTAGTTCTCACACTACTAAGAACTTCGATTAAGATACTCTTTTAAGGCTATAAACTCTTACAACAAATCTCTGTTTATAATTTCCAATCTATCTACTTTCTACGTTAAACAGCTCGCAATTACGACTGTACTGTTTATAAATTTTCGTCTCCCTTATCACAAAATTCAATCTCTTTTATACAGATTGAAAAATTAATTTGTTTATTTTTGGTAATTAGAAATTACCCTATTTAGAATAAAATTACTATCTATATTATTTTATTTATTAATTATGACTATTTTACCTATTTATTGTGAAATATTATTTTTAGTATTATTAAATTACTTAATTTAAACCTATTTCTAATTTTCTATTTTTAGTAATTAATTTGTAATTATTATACAAATAAATCGATGCCAGCTGAAGACATTGCTGAAATAGACTTACAGTTGTTATTTATTAAAATTATGTTTGGTGGGTTTCTGGGTGTTGAGATTTTGAAGCTATATGGTTGTAACCCAGATAACCCAATACAAATATTTTTCGCTTACCACTCGGCACCAGTTGCTAAGCAACGTTAGAACTGTGTTCGAGTGGGTGGATCATCCGCAAGAAGTGAGCGCTATTACTAGTGCTATAATTGACCGAACGATCCATGGGTCCAACAAGCTGCCGATAGAAGGTCTGTGCTCGATTTCGATTTTTAGGTCCCATTATCCTCCTATCTCCTTCAAAGGTTAATTCATGCTGTTAAATCATTTATCATTATGTCTATTCTTATAGTCAACCTTGTCGTTTTCAGTATTAATGATTTTTCTATGGCCTGTAAACCTTCGCTATGATAAATATCCACACAGTACCTCTCTTACCCTTATCCTTAATATAATTACTATGTTCCCTATAATTTTTACTTGCATTATCATTGATACTATTATTTGGATTATTCTAATCCATTATCACTGCTATTACTATTATTATTATTCTTATTACTACCATTACCATTATATTTATTATTATTATTATTATTATTATTATTACTATTATTATTATTATTATTATTATTATATTATTATTATTATTATTATTATTATTACGATTATCCTTACTATTATCCTTATTATTGTTAAATTTTTAGTAGGGATCCTTATTTCTTAGTTTTATCAGAATATGATACAAACAATTGAGGCGTGCTCCACTTTTATTTTTTCAATTTTCGATAGAGTATTTTGATTAATTCGTAAAATTTGCGCAGCGTTCCGCCCATATCTTAACTCAAAATAATTTATTTAGTTCTTACATATTATTTAAAATATTCCTTTTCATGATTTTGGTCGTTCGGGTTGATCTTTTTCCGATGGCTATTCATTTTAACTGTTGCAACGATTTCGCAATTTTCCCAACTACCCTTTCCTTTTCTTTGTCCTTATGATCTATTTATGTTCACATTGTATTTTATGAGTGATCACTGGACTTCTCGGTGTTAGTGATTTTGAGCCAATTGTTGTTTAAAATGTTATCTCGATTTTATCGAAATTGAGTGCATAAAAGTTGAGCCAAAAGACCCGCTCTCGAGCTACCTTCTTACCTATTTAGTTCTATGATTTGATGTTTGGATTTTAGCGTTACGCACGGCAGAATCTTCATGGGCACGAGAGATTTGCGGAGATACCGCACTTACACATCTCGAATCTTATATAGAGTTTGCTATCTTGTTGTATGTTTTGGCTGTGGGCCGAAAAATAAAAATAAATATTACCATCTAAATGGCATAAAAGCTTCGATGCATAAAAATAATTTATTCAGCATGTCACATCTCACATAGTGTTGGGCCAGCACTGAATTTTGTTTAAGTGAATTGGAAATAGCACGCAAACATAACATGCAGATTTAAAATCAGACCCATAAAACATCAAATAAACCACCTTAAAATGTGAGAAAGATATAATTAAAATATAAAATCAAAAACATAAAATTAAATTAAAATAATAACAAAATGCACCAAGAGCGTCACGAAATTACCATAAAAATTACAAAATAACATAAAGATTTGACCGAAAAACGACAATTTATGTAAAAGCAAAGAGTTAATAAAAAAAATCCAATTAAAAATTTAAGAAATAAATTGTCAAATTAAATTTAAAAAATAATAAAAATTAAAGTTAAATAGCACAAATAATTTCAAAGTCAAATTTTGTTTTATTGCACTAAAATTAACACGCAAGTTTAGGGTCACAGAACAGGTATATATACCAATTCATTTTTGCAGAATTTAGTCGCTTGTGAGGGATCACTTTTTCTCCTAAAAAACTCTGACGTTTTTTATCAGAAAAAACAGTATTGTGTGGGGTTTAGGGTTTTGCTGACCTTTACCCCAAATGAAAATATTTTCTGCCCCCAATGGCTACCCGTTGCTAAACAACGTTGGTAATGTAACCATCGGCGTCGAGATCGCCAAAGGTGAGCGCCACACCGGAACTACTCTGGCCCGACCTCAACTGGGTTCAACGCACTGCCGTTAGAAGGCCTATGTGCGGTTTTCTTCCTTTGGTCCCTTCCGAAAATATGTCCACCTTTTGTAGTTGCTTCTCATTATTACGGTGAAAAATCTTATACACGGTTTATTCATAGCAATACATAAAAGAAAACTTTTTTTAGAAAGAACATTTATTAGACATTTCCGGGAGATCGTTTACACTTGAGCCGCTCGTCGTTTTGCGCGCTCAGCTCTTCCTGGCCGTTGTTCATTGGGTTTAGCTTTGAGGGTGGAGGGAGATGTCTATAGAGATATCGTGTCCCGATAGGCCAGCTGTGCCGGGGCGAAAACCAATGGGTAAGTTACTGCGGCCCATTCTTGACACGCCGACAATGCTGTTTCCAGGCCCTTGATTTGTGTTTTTAGATTTTGCGTCAGTCGTCGTTCACCAGCCCATCCCCTTTGGACCGCTTTCATCTTTTCATAGATCGTTTTCATCCTTTTCGGTTCGATCCAGGTCCCTTTGACCTGTTGGATCTCCCGAGAAATCTGCATAAGCTGTTCCTGTAGGCTCCGGTTAGCAGCCCGGGCCTTTTCCAGTTCTTGTAGCAAGATGGGAATTGACGCCCTTCCATTTCTGTAAATAAATCAAATTTATTCATGCTGATTTCCACAGACGTGATCATCTATTATCATAACATTTATTATTGGGTCGTCGCAGGGTAGTTAGAGTTTCGCGTTTAAATTTCCATAACCTAGGTAAGCGATTATTACATAATCTTATGTATCGCAAAAAATATATGGTCTATTTGCATAAGTTAATCAACGGAAGCCCGAAATGTAAACTAACACTATTTATTTCACAAATAAATTTTATATAAGTCATGCGTTAAATAATTGTCTACTGAGTTCCTACTTCCTCTTCATGGTAGGTCGCTCTCTGGCGTATGGATGGTCTCGATGAATTCCGGTGAGCTCTCTTTCATCCCGCATCTCCCTCGGCAGGATGCGTCGTGGAATTAACACGTTCATGTCTGTCATTTGCTCCTGGAGCTTGGGGTCATCCAGCTCATAGGACACGTTATAACGCGGGGCGTACCCGTCAGTACTGGGTATCCGGCCCGTCGCGATGTCCTCATTGATCTTCCTCAGGTACCGCTTGGCCTGTTCCACTTGCCGGTTCATCTCGGCTTGATGTCTCTCGAGGTGCGCCAATAAATACTCGGCCTGTCCTCGCATTTCTCTAGCCGGATTTCTTCCTGGCTCTCTCCGAATAGCCACATAGGGAAGATCGACCTCATCAGTGTCTCGTAGCATGCCAGCTCGGGTTTCGCGGACCGGGGAAATAGAAAATCCCGCATCCCACATCGTCTGTCAACATCGAGCAGCCGAGTGAGCGGGGAACCGGGCTATTACTCGAATGCGTCGATCCACGAGTCTTCTAGAAACAATAAAATTATCATTTACAAATTGATATCTGTCGGGTTATTTATTTTGATAGACTGATTTCGGTCTGTGTAGGTTAATGTGACTTATGTGGGTCGTTCTGCGTCAGGGTTCAAAACTCTTGATCATGGTCTATTCACGTAGTAGTTTCCGAATTTCTACAGTTCGTTGGTAGTGGTCAGGAGTTAGTCAACAACATTGTTTCATGGGGGCCTCCTTGAGGTTCCCTCCTCCATCGAACTCGTTTCGAGTTTGTAGTTAACTGACTATTGGTAATCAATTTTAGACATACATTAAACTATATTCCACCAAAAGTTTACTCTCGTGATGGGATTTGGATTCGTCGTTCTTACCTTTGTAATGATTATGATTATGCTTTTTTAATTCAAGAGGAAATTTATTTTTCTATTTATATCATGGTGTAGTTTGTATACATTGCTCTAGTC
Organism: Schmidtea mediterranea; assembly: GCA_022537955.1. Lineage (NCBI taxonomy): Eukaryota > Metazoa > Platyhelminthes > Tricladida > Dugesiidae > Schmidtea > Schmidtea mediterranea. The sequence continues at coordinate 148,302,020 of CM039680.1, read as the reverse complement.
CGCAAGATTGGAGATCTTAATGAATATTTAGTTTAATATTTATACTTTCCAATCTAGCTGTAACTCGATTTATTAAATGGGTTCAATCAATTATAGTACCACTTTACTTATTCTCCTCGAGTCCGCTAAATATCCACATTATTTATGATACTGATTGATTTTATTCTACTTTAATGGGTATTTATCTTAATCTAGTTTGAATAGAACGTCGGATGGACAATTAATTTGACTCTACCGGTAATTTAATGATTGCCGGACTAAAAATGATGCTAACACGTTTATATGAGTATAATCATAATCGTCAATTTAAAAAAACTCATTTCGCTCATAAACAGTAATCAGACAACAAACATTTAGGTCCAAAATGAGACTAATACTTTTATGTAGATACATTTTATGCATTATCATCAAGGCTCAATTTACCTATAACTACTAATAAACTAGCAAACATTTAGATTCGAAATGATACTCATACTTTTATATCCAAATCATTTAATTATCAAAATCAATTTACTTATAACTATTATTAAATTAATAAACAACTACCAATAAATTAATAAACATTTACTACTCATGCTGGCGGTTTAGCAAACGTACTCTAAGTATGATAGTAAGTTACTTTATTTGTTCTTTCCCATTATAGTCGGGAATTGAAGAAAAAACGAAATCTCAAATTCAAATGAAAATATGGTCAACCCCATTGAGGATCTGCCCGAAATGACTCCTGACCTCTACCAACGACTTGCAAAATATCAGTTTGAGTGTTCGTATTCACGGTCTATTCAAAACACGGTTAGTCGTTTGATAATTGATCGGGTGGTAAGTCCGTATTATGTTTTCTTTCTTATATTTGTCATTTATTTAGATGTAAGATAAGTAAGCATTCATCGAAAAAACAATATGGATTGATCGATTTACTCAGCGTATTTATTATGTCTATCAAAAACTGTCATAGGTCTCTGATTGGGTTCGTTCGGGTTGTATCTGGAAAGGTTCGCTGGTTGGGTCATGTTTGCTCTAAGGCTCGGAAAGTACATTAATATTAGGATAATAAAACTTGGAAATTTACCTGAATATGAAGGTCCGCTGACGCTAGCGATGTTGGGTTTCTTACACTCATGACGTTTTCTTGAAATTTGCTCTAGTTTACGGGACATGTTAATAATGACTTAAATGAATGATTTTTCAGTCGAGTCAATTCTTATACGGATTGTGTGTTCAATGAGGCATGAATCTCGGTGATATGTGCACACTTCCTCGACCGCGCGTAGGTGTGTATCAACAGTTGTTTTGGTTATCTTGCTCGCTATTATGTTGGGTTGTTAGTATGTCCCTTTCACCAGTAAGTGGTTGTGTATCTACGCACTACATTTTCTTATCGATTGATATTTTAGAAAAAGGTCGTGGTACGCACTTAGTTGCTTTCCGGTCATTAGCTTTATTTCTAGTCAATCTGATTCATTTGTTAGATTTTTGGAGTTTATAGTGGACACGTTTTCTAGTAGACAATTATCACGGTTTCCTTTAGTAAGTATTAGTTTTTTAATTTCATTCATTTTAATTCGGGTTATATCTCGCTAGGAATTGCTTTATGAGTATGGCGTTCAAACCGAATAACGGCCTCATTCTGACGACCTCTATTTCATGTGAGGAAATTGATCACTGTCGGTTTATGCATAGGATGAATTCAAATATAATTAGGAAATTTACGAAACTTATCGTTTGTACTCCATTGTAAGTTGTTAATGGGTTTGGTAGATGAGTTTCTTGTGCATTTTAAGGGATTTAATATTCATGTTCAACTCTTACTTTCGATAGGTTCAATTTCTATATTACTATGGGCTACTCTAGTGATTTATGCGTGATTTGTCGGATTTATTATTCGAGTGTGGCAGACAATTTCATTTACAAATCGACTTGACGATGACCAGCTATCTGTAGGAGACAATACTATCCTGAGCAATTGAATTGACGAGAAATGATTAAACGGCTCTCTATTTCCGATGGCAATAACTGCGGAAGAATTGTGGGGCATGTGAATCCTGATGGCGTATCCATATTTGTATTTTTAGTGTGTAGAAAAACCGTCATCAATTTTTAGTGAACAAATGGTCTCGAATTTTGTCTCTTAAGATGATGTTGGATATTTAATAATAAACATATGTTAAATAGCTGTCTATTCTTCGGTTGATATATGCTAGAGAAGATTTCATTGGGTGAATTCTATAAAGGTAAAGTAAATTTGTACCATATTGATACCCTAATTCGCTAACTGATCAGGTCTAGAGTGGGTCATGCTAATTTGTTTAAAGTTTTTGCAGTTTATGGCTCGAATCCATTTTAAATTGGCATCGATTTATAATTATGGCGAGTTAATTTATTCTCTGCGGGATCTGGTATATTCTTGTATCTGATTAACCATTACTATGTTGGGGAATTGCTTTTTCAAAAAACAAGATCGTGATTATTTATCCAATATTTATAGTTGATTATAATTTTTAATACGCAAGAATTCGTTGTAGTTCGGTCTTTTCTACACTTTGGGTTTGATTAAATTCTTTTAGGACGTGATTTTAGAGTTTGATTTACATTTATTCTACTATTGATTTTTACTAAGTTCTTTAAGACGTACTATTAGAGTTTGATTTCTAGGTATTTTACTAAATTTCTTTACGACGTGAAGTTAGGAAGATATAGCAATGATCTCATAATTTTAGTTTCCCGTCTCCACCCCTTTTAATTGATCCTAGGCGCGTTTGTGTTAATATTATAGTTATTGAGTGCCCACTGGACTACTCGATGTCTGAATTTTAGCCGTATGTGAAAAATAATTTTAGGTCGAGTTTATGGGAAAGAGTGACGACGAAACAGTCAAAAGACTATTTCCCCTTCACCCTTTTCCCCCTATACGGAATGATATTGACGTTTCTGCTCCTGCGTTCTCACGCCGGAGCCTTCACGGGCACGAATTATTGGCGATTGTACATGCACCTACACAATTCGATTGTATGTTTGATTTTAATGACTTGTAAGATGTTTCGGCTGGGGGCCAGAAAAATTTCGACGGAAAAATTCTATTTATTTAGATAAATATATATTTTGCCATATAATATATAGTTTTTGAACCTTCTCTCACTCACATCAAAGTTTCTAGATTTCCACACGGAGTAAAACTGATTAGACGATGGTTTCGATTCCAAAATTCGATTCTTCAGATCAAAAACTGATTCGACGATTTAAATAATGTGAAAATGAATCGGTATATATACCTATTGTACGACCCTATCCTTGCGTGTTAATTTTGATTTAGTAAAACAAAATTTGACCTTGTGATTTTCTAGTATATTCTATTCTTAATTTTATTATTTTGTAATTTAATTTGACAATTTCTCTTTTGAATTTTTGAATTGAATTGTTTCCAATTCAAATTATTTGATTTTTATTCCATTTTCATGGATTTTCGCATTTGGTAAATTGTCAAATTTCGGTCAAATTGTTAAGTTTTCGTGTTATTTTTATGTTTATTTCGTGCGGATCTTGTTGCACTTTGTTATTATTTTAATTTATTTTTGTGTTTTATAATTTTACATTTAATTGTTTTCTTTCTCATATTTCTAGCAGGGTTAGTTGATGTTTTATAGGTTCGATTTTAAATCTGCATGTTGTGTCTGCGTGTGTATTACCGATTCATTTAAACACTTTACAAGGCCGTTTGTGTTCTGGCCCAACAATTGTATCACAAAGCGTCCGGAACAAATGTATCGAACTATTATCATCTGGAACTATCGAAAATTATCGAAGTGAGCATGAGTGAATATTATGAATGTACTATGGAAGCGATGTAATTATGCAATGCCAATATGTTATGAGCAATTATATGAGTTCGAGAATATGAATTTATTGATCAATATCGGTTGAATAACTTGTGATGAAGCGAGTGAACAGTGTTTTATGCAAATGAACTTCTGATTACTATGTGAAATGCCAAATAAACAATTTTATGCATCAAAGCTTTTACCCAATTTATATGGTAATATTTATTTATTTTTCCGGCCCACAGCCAAAACAAATTTCAAGTTAGTAAAATCACACATAACTATCGAGCAGTGTAAGTGCAGTTCATCCGGCAATAGCCCGTGCCCGTGAGAGACCTCACCGTGTGTAACGACAGGCTCAAACGTCAAATCATTGAACTGAATAGCGAAAGAGAGTAGCCTGAGAGTGGGTCTTTTGGCTCAACTTTCATGCACTCAATTTCGATAAAATCGACATAAAATTTTAAACACCAATCGGCTCAAAATCACTAATACCGAGTAGTTGAGTGGCACTCATAAAATAAATGTGAACATAAATAGATCATAAGGACAAAGAAAAGGAAAGGGTAGTTGGGAAAATTGCGAAATCGTTGCAACAGTTAAAATGAATAGCCATCGGAAAAAGATCAATCCGAACGACCAAAATCATGAAAAGGAATATTTTAAATAATATGTAAGAACTAAATAAATTATTTTGAGTTAAGATATGGGCGGAACGCTGCGCAAATTTTCGGAAATAATTAAAATGTTTATCATAAAACTGTTAAATAAGGGCAGAACGCTGCTCAAATTTTCCGAATTAATTAAAATACTTATTGAAATTAGTAAAGTAAAAGTGGAATGCGGCTCAATTGTTTGTATAATATTCTGATAAAACTGTAAAATAAGGATGGATTAAGGCTAAAATTTATATATAAAATATTTACACAATGCTGAGGAATAAGGACGAATCCCTACAAGAAACTTGATTATAATTATGATAATAATGATAATGATAATGGTGATAATAATAATAATAATAATAATAATAATAATATAATAATAATAATAATAATAATAATAATAATAATAATAATAATAATAATAATAATAATAATAATAATAAATATAATGGTAATGGTAGTAATAAGAATAATAATAATAGAAATAGCAGTGACAATGGATTAGAATAATCCAAATAATAGTATCAATGACGATGCTGGTAACAATAATAGGGAACATAGTAGTTATAATAGGGATAAGGATAAGAGAGATACCGTGAGGGTGTTTTACAAAACAAAAGGTGTACAGGCCATGGTTAAAGTCGATAATAAGAACAATGATAGGAAGGACTATAGGAATAGACTTAACAATGAAGAATTTACCGGAATAGATTAACATTTTAAAAAATAAGAGAAGAACTGGACCTAAAAATCGAAATCGAGCACAGGTCTTCTATCGGCAGCTCGTTGGACCCATGGATCGTTCGGTCAATTATAGCATTAGTAATAGCGCTCACTTCTTGAGGACGATCCACCCACTCGAACACAGTTCCAACGTTGCTTAGCAACAGGTGCCGAGTGGTAAGCGAAAGATATTTGTATGGGGTTTTCTGAGAAACAACCATATAGTTTCAAAGTCTCAACACCCAGAAACCCACCAATAGTAATTCGGAAGTTTATTAGCATAACATTATTCACTCACTTCACCACAAGTCATTTAATCATTATTGATCCATAAATTCATAGTGAATTTATTCATATACCTTCATTTTTAAATCATAAGTCAATGCACACCAACTGAGAGTTGTCGTGTCCAGACAAAACACTTACCAGTGGTTATTGTCTGAATGCACGGCTCACAGCTGTAATGAACAACTAAAATTATCAGACTGAAAATAAGACTGCAATTTAAGTGTGCAAAGTAAGACTCCAAAAAAGTTGATAATTTGTCAAAACACATCAATATATATACCTACAATTTGACCTTAACCTTTCGTGTTATTATTATTGCGATAAAACAAAATTTGACCTTGAAATTATTTGTGTTATCTAAATTAAATTTTTATTATTTTCTTAATTTAAATTAATAATTTATTTCTTAAATATTTAATTGGACTTATTCAACCAAAAATATTTCATTTAATTCATTAATTTTTTACTTTTATATAACTTGTCGTTTTTCGGTCAAATTTTCTTGTTATTATGTTATTTTTCATGTAAATTTCCTACGGTTTTGATGCATTTTGTATATATATTTTATTTTACTTTTATGTTTTTTGATTTTATATTTATTAATATTCTCTCAAATTTTAGGTGTTTAGTTGATGTTGTATGTTATATTTTAAGTTATCCTGGTGCTGGGGTTTCGTGCTATATTACTGATACATTTAAACATTTTTCAAGACCATTTGTGTTCTGGCCCAACATGTTTATGTAAATGATTCCGCTATCGACAAAAAGTAAGTTTTAGGTTTATTGAAATCAGCCAGCCTACAAAATTTCAAAAAATCATAATCTTTCAAAAACATTTCAAATGACTGATGGCTGCTCATAAGTTCTTAAGAAAAATATTCTTTGTGCTAAAATAACATTATCCAAAAATGTTAAAAAATATGTTTAAATTCAATAGTAGATTGTCTTAGTTCTGTTCATGTGATATGATTTGACTTAAGTAGAAATCATGTATGTTATTAGACTAAATAGGACTAAATTCATCTTTAGCTCATTAGACCTAGGCTAAGTCTGAGCAATCATAGTCTTGTCAGCTTTGCTCATTTTTATAAGACGACTGCTCTCTCAGACACAGCTTTAACGTAGTTTAAAAATACAAGCCGAGTTGTAAGAGAAAAATATTTGTATTGGTTTGCTGGTTCGAATAGTTTAAAAATTCGATACTCGGAAATGTATTATAATTGTGCTCGCGTTTTTATGTTTTTATTCTTTAAATTACTTTTAATCTATAGAAAGTCATTTGTGGCAACAAAATCTCTAACGACAAATTCCCGAATCTGATTAATAACTATAACTAAAAGACAAATTCTTTTTCCTGATAAAATGCCAAATTTTGTTTTGACAACATTACATAGAAATAAAAGTACAAAGTCAAAAATGTATTTACATTTCTCATTCCATTAATGCAGCGCTTTTCAACCTTTCTGTTATTGCGACCCAGTTTAACAACGTAAACATTCTCGCACCCCCCTTTAAATCTATCGAAAATTATAGTGTCATAATTAAAACAGTCCGATATTCGTACATTTAACTTTATTGGCAAAATCCGACTGTTTGCTATAAATGCACAGTAATGTATACATCTATCCCTACCCTTTATACCAAAGCCTACAAAAACACAGGCCTAAAACAAGTAGTGGGAGGTTGTGGTATTGTCCCGTCTGCTAATTCCGAATGCATATGAGTTTCGGGAGGTTGTTATTGTATGTGTGTGCAGTATGTGGGCAACTAGCGCCGCCTGGCGGTTGGAATCGTAAACGTTTGACAGACGTTACCGCACCGCTGCAATACGTGATCGGTCGTCTCGCACTCGAGAATGTGGCTGTGTGGAATGTGACCATCGCTGTGATCGCACACAACCTCTGCTCGCATATTATCAGCATATTTCAAAGTAGTGTATAAATATTATATGGAATGAGTATAATAATATCCGATAATATATAAAAGTAGTATATAAATATTATAGTCAAATAGCGAAAACAAATTAAAAATCAGAGGATGTGACAAAGAATAAAGCGGAATGAGAAAGATAAGTGATGCGATATTACGTTAAAATTGAGAAACGAATCAATTGGAAGCTAATCAAGTATATCAAGTAATCGGGATCAGAAATTGAAATAAACCGACTAAGAGATACCAAAGCCGTCAAGAAAATCAGAAACAAGAGTAGACTAGGAGAGCAAATTAAAACCTGGAAAATTCAGTACAATCAGATGAGAGACGAAAATGAGGAACCACGATAACAAATCCACGATCGAAGCAAAATAAAGCAGCAAAATAGTAAAGAAATTACCAACACAAAACGGAAGATGATGAAGAAATAAATGAAACATTAAGTCAGTCAATGAAAAAGACGATGAAAAATAATTTGACGGAAAACTGAATCAAGGAATGAGAAACTGACGAATAACAACAAAAGGTAGATAACTGAAAAACAAAATTTGTGGTCATTGAGTAAACGGAAAAACGAAAAAGGACAAAGCTCAATATACAAACCTAAATAAATATGAAAATGCCAGGAAGAGACTCAAAATTAAAGCAAGGAATAGAGTAAGAAAAACAACCAACTGCAAGGGAAACTAGATGCAGCCAAACGAGACAAAAATGAATATCACGAAGTAGTAATTCCAAATAAGACTGACATTCAACACCGGATATGACTAAAGAAAAGACCAGAGAACAGATCAAAAACAACTCAACAATCAAAAACCAGACAACAAGAAAAACAAATCGAATCAACAAAGAGAGAAAGCAAAAGAAAATGCCAAGAAACGACAAAAGATGAAGAGATTGAACAAAAAAAAGAGACTGGATCAAAATGGAGTATCGAAAGAATCTTACAAATTGTAGTAAAGGCAAACAAAGAAGATAAGCGATGTAAAAATAAAGTTGATATCAATCACAGAAATAAGAAACCAGATGTGATAATAAAAACAACAGAGATAAAGAAGGAAGAGAAACAGAAAGTCAAACAACTACCTAAAATCAAGAGGAGTGATAACAAGTCCTATTAAAATAGCTCGAAATTGTTGTAAATAATCAAGCAATCGTAAATAATCATCACAAAACCCATAATTTTCATATAAACAAGGAAAGCGAAAATATTATGATATTGGCGATGAGAAGGAAGATAGCAGTAATAAATCCATATATACAACCTAACATCCCTTAGAAATATGTCGAAAAACCCCACAATCAATCAATCGATGCAAAAATTACCTGTAGCAAATATGCCGAGATATGCAGAAACCCAAAGGATACTAATTACGGACGGATCAACTCCTAATATACCCAATGCCCAAAGGACTAAAACAAGAAAATCAGATCGTTCAAACCCTCAGAACTCTAGAAAATCAAATCGAAATTCAGTAGAAAAGGAAACACTCATCAAGGAAATCATATTCAAATAACCATGGATGCTCTTTAGAAACCCCACAAAATAACAGAAAAGAACCGAAAATCGAGAACAAACAGCCAAAATTGATAACCAAAAAGAAGAAACCCAAACCAACCTCAAAGAATCATGAATAATCCCGAACCGATCAATTATCATCAAACAATCAAGACGAGATAATATGATAACGGGTCACCTATCCACAGAACGCAGTTGAACTTCACCCAATTTCAAGATGCTAAAAAGTCAACAACTTAAAGCAAGAATATCTATTCACAACCCAAAACCCAAATACACCATCAAAAAAGGAGTCTTGAACGAAACATTTGATTTATTCTTATATCTGACAGTCACTACGCCTGCCAATCTTCCAAAAAATCATCATCTATTCAGTCCTATATCAAATAAAGTCAATTCTCCAGACTAAACAAAATCTCAAAGCCAAATCGCACAACAGATACCGAATCATCAAAAATCAGAATCTGCTATAAAACAAATCAATCAAAACCAAAGAATACCAATACATTTGTGAGATGAACACCTAAGTGACAGAATATTGAACTCGTGAATAACAATGAACTAATGATTCTTAGACAATTAACTATTCTTTATGTGTGATCATAACCGGACTGTATGTCCTCTTGCACTTCATCTTGTAATCCATATATTGATGTATACTGTATGATTATTTTTAGGCATGTGGGTTTTGAGGTCACGACCCTGTAACTCGTAGACCCAATTGAATGAAAAATGTAAATTCTGTATAGTTCATAGCTTAAATCTTTTAGAAATTGCGGGTCGCAATTTTACAGGTCCTGGAGGGTTTTATGTTGGGCCAGAACACAAACGGCCTTGAAAATTGTTTAAATGCATCAGTAATACAGCACGAAAACCCAGCACCAAGATAACTTAAAATACAATATACAACATCAACTAAGCACTTTAAAATCTGAGAGAATATAAATAAATATAAAATCAAAAACATAAAAGTAAAATAAAATAAATACAAAATGCATCAAGAACCGCACGAGATTTACATAAAAAATAACATAATAACAAGAACATTTGACCGTAAAATGACCATTTATGTAAATGTAAAAATTTAATGAATTAAAAGAGTGAAAATAAAATATTTTTGGTTGAATAAATTTAATTAAAAATGTTTAAAATAAATTAACAATTTAAATTAAGAAATTAATAAAAATTTAATTTAGATAACACAAATAATTTTAAGGTCAAATTTGTTTAATCGCAATAAAAATAACACGCAAGGTTAAGGTCAAATTATACGTATATATACTGATGTGTTTTGACAAATTTTTAATCTTACGTTTCAGTCTTATGTTTCAATCTTATGTGTACAATCTTATGTGTAAGCGCATGAGTGAATATCAACTTATTGATTGATAACTAATGCTATGAATTGAAGATATTATATGAACTTATTGATTAGATAATGCTATGAATTGAAAATGTTATGAATTATGCTATTGCAAATTACCAATATATAGTGACGATTTTATGAATAAATATTTTATTGCATCGAAGCTTCTACCCAATTGGAATTGTCACATTTATTTATTTCCTTTTTCCTGGCCCACAGCCACACAACATGTAAGCTATTAAACTAAGACATAACTAGTCACGTTGTGTAAGTGCGGTCTCTCCGCCTATAGCGTGTGTCCGTGAGAGTTCCGTCGTGCGAAACGACGGGCTCGAACGTCAAATCATTGAACCTAAATAGCGAAAGAGAGTAGCTTGAGAGTGGGTCTTTTGGCTCAACTTTCTTGCACTTAATTTCGATAAAATCGACAAAAATCTTTAACAACAATCGGCTCAAAATCACTAACACCGAGTAGTCCAGTGGGCACTCATTAAATGTAATATGAGCACAAACAGATCATAAGGATAAAGAAAAGGAAAAGGTAGCGGGGAAAATAGCGAAATCGTTGCAACAGTTAAAATGAATAGCCATCGTAAAAAGATCAATCCGAACGACCAAAATCATGGAAAATAATGTTTTAAATAATATATAAGAATTAAATAAATTATGTTGAATTGAGACGGAAAATATGGGCAGAACGCTGCGCAAATTTTCGGAAATAATTAAAACAATTATCGTAAAACTGTAAAATAAGGGCGGAACGCTGCTCAAACTTTCCGAATTAGTTAAAATACTTATAGAAAATAGTAAAGTAAAAGTGAAATGTTGTTCAATTGTTGGTATAATATTAGCGTAAAACTGGAAAATAAGGGCGGTACGCTGCTAAAATTTTCCGAATCAATTAAAATAATCAATGGTAATCAAAAATAGAATACGGCTCAATAATTGATAGAATAACTGGATAAAACTGTAAAATAAGGGAGGAACGCTGGTCAATTTTTTCGAATTAATGAAAATACTTTATCGAAAACTGTAGAATGAGGATGGATTACGGCTAAATTTTTATATAAGTAAAGTATTTTCACAAAGCTGAGGAATAAGAACGAATCCCTACTAACAGTTTAATAATAATAATGATAAAAGTAATGATAATGGCGATTATAACAATAATAATAATAATAATAATAATAATAATAATAATAATAATAATAATAATAATAATAATAATAATAATAATAATAATAATAATAATAGTAGTAATATAATAAATGTAATGGTAATTAGAGTAATAAGAATAATAAGAAATGTAATAGTAGTAACAATTAATAAAGGTAATACATATAATAGTAACAATGATAATGCTAGTATTAATAATAGGGAATATTGTAATTATAATAGGGGTAGGGGTAAGAGAGATACGGTGTGGATATTTAACCTAACCAAGGGTTTACAGGCCATAGGAAAATCATTCAATACGGACAACTATAAGAAGAACTATGGAAATGGACATAATGATAAATGATATGAGAGTATAGGTTAACATTTGAAGGAGATAGGAGAATAATTGGACCTAAGAATCGAAATCGAGCACAGGTCTTCTATCGGCAGCTCGTTTGACCATTGGATCGTTCGGTCAATTACAGCATTAGCAATAGCGCTCACTTTTTGCGGACGATTCACCCACTCGAACACAGTTCCAACGTTGCTTAGCAACAGGTGTCGAGTGGTAAGCGAAAGATATTTGTATGGGGTTGTCTGGGTAACAACCATATAGTTTCAAAATATCAATACCCAGAAACCCACCAGAACCTTATAACTCCAAGCCAGCGATATGTATGATAGAAGAGCGAGACGTACGGTAGCATGTTTATGTCACGTAAGTACAAAAAATATATTTATCATGCCATTTAATTCGTATCTATAAATAATAAAGAATAATTGTAGAATAAAAATGGAAATATTTAACAATTTTTATTTACAATTAATCCTTGTTGAATAGTAAATAAATAACAATATTTAATTAATTAATAAATTGTACTTTTTAAATGTTTCTATCTATTTCTGATCAATTTTTCTTATATATTTTTTAGAAGCAACAGAGGCATATTTAGAAAATATTATGGATAAATTTTTATGTGGGCGTAAGCGAGCATTGAAGGATTGTGAAGCATCAACTAGTGCACAGGCTAAGCATGTTCCAAAAACTAAATCAGGAAAATATTGCGCAGAATACTTAAACTATGGATTTACGAGCACTGAAGTAAATGAAGAAGAAAGGCCCTTGTGTGTTATTTGCTCAAAAATTTTGGCAGCTGACAGTATGAAGCCAAATAAACTTAAACGACATTTGGAAACTCTTCATAGTGAATACGTTAACAAATCCCGACAATTTTTTGAAAGTAAATTAAATTCATATGAGAATCAAAAATTAGTTTTTAAAAACACTTTGTTTGTGAATGAACAAGCTTTACCTGCTTCTTACAAAGTTTTGTATCAAATAGCCAAATGCAAGAAACCTCATACTATTGGTGAAGAGCTAATTTTGGCAGCTGCAATTGAAATTGTAGAAACCATGTTCGGAGAAAATTTTGCAAAAAAATTAAAATCTATTTCACTTTCGAATGATATAGTTGCTCGTCGTGTTGGTGACATGGCTGAAAATGTACATCACCAGCTTTTTGCAAAATTGCGTGGAAAATTATTTTCAATTCAACTTGATGAAGCAATTGATAACAATAAAGATGCTCATTTGATAGCCTATGTACAATGTTCCACAAGGTCTCTCGACTTATGAAGAGGAAATTTTTATTGATTAAAATAAAATTATCAGATTTATCATATTAATCAAATATTGAACCAGAAGTTATATTCCATTAATTCACAAACATAAGCTTCATCTGTGTCATATTCCTTTAAGATTATTGTTAGTTAGTGATTTTGACGCGTTTGGAAATACGGGATTTTGCCTTACTTAAAAATTCAGGATATTGTCGTTTATTAAAATTTGTAATTTTAGTCTTTTGTGACTTTATCACCCAATCAGAAATTTCTAGTATTATAGAAAAAGAAAATAGTAGTCACTCAATTTTTAAAACAGAAAATACATCTTATATAAATGACAATTTCAATTTAGTAATAATTTTTAATTGTAAATATTAGTTAAATTTTTTCAAAACTTTAATATTTTAACATTAATAATCTGTTAATTTGAATTAAAAAATGTGATTATTATTCGTTATTTTAATTTCAAATTGTTTTAATTTCCTGTCGTAACATTGAATTTTTGAAGTTTCGTTAAAATATTAATAATTTATTAATACTTTTTATTAATATTTTTAATTATTGCTTTTATGTTACTATCATGTATTAGTCCTAATATTTTAACTTTTATTTTTTCCCATTTTGATAATGATTTGTTAATTATATATTTACATTTTCTATTTCTTTAATAAACTTCAAATTTTGTAATATATTTAAAGTGCATACAATTTTTCAAACTAATTAACAGATCTTTTAATATTAGTTTATTACACACTTTTTAATCCAAAGAAGCAATTATGTCAGCACAATATACATTACACACAAAAATACCAAATATGATAATTTAATTTTTGATAATTATTTTGCTAATATCTCATTTTTAAATTTCTAGATATCCAATTCTTTGCAATTTCCAATTATGAAAGGTGATGAAATACCACTTATTAACAATTCAGTTATAATCAAAAATTCTGAAACTAGAAAACTGACAATTAATCGTGTTTCGATTGGCAGTGATGATTTGTCTCATGAAGAATCACCATTAATTAATAGATCTGATTACAGCAGTGACAATGAGATATTATCGAAATATTGCAATTCTTGCCCAGAAGATACGCACTTTTCCAAAGTAATTAAAGAATCAGAAGCCGCGATTAAAAAAGGAATTTCACCTGAGAGAATTTATCAAGGTTCCAGTGGAAGTTATTTTGTCAAAGATCTTTCAGGAAATATTTGTGGAGTCTTTAAACCTAAAGATGAAGAACCGTATGGTAAACTGAATCCTAAATGGACTAAATGGATCCATAAACACTGTTGTTTTTGCTGTTTTGGTCGATCGTGTTTGGTCCCGAATCAGGGATATCTTTCAGAGGCAGGAGCAAGTATTGTCGATAGTGCTCTTAACTTAAACATTGTTCCAAAGACAAAAGTAATTTTGTTTTTTAATTAATAAGTAGAATTGTAATTAGTTATTTGAATTATTTTTTCAAATTAATTTGTATTTTAATTAAATATATTATTTAATTAATTTATTAAAAATTATTATTTGTTAATAATTTATAAAATTAATAAAATTATTAATTATTTAAATTGGATTTAAGATGAATTTTAATTTTTTAATTAAATTATTTACTTAATTAATTAGTTCTAATTAATTAATAAATTATAATTAAAAAGTAGAATTTTCATTATTAAATTGTATTTATTCGAATTCTTTTTTCAACATTTTTTAATTAAATCAATTATTTGATTAATTAAATTTTTTTATTAAAAATTATTATTAGTAATTTATTAGGTTAATAAAATTATTAATTACTTAAAATTTATTATTAAATTTATTTTTTAAAATTAATTTTAACTAATTTTATTTATGAAAATTAAATATGAGTAATTCTACTTTTTAATTAAATTAAATAATTAATTTGGCCAAATTTATAATTAAAAGTTGAATTGTAATTTATTATTATTATTAATTAGAATTATTTTTTATAACAAAAATTTGTATTTTAATTAAATTTGTTTATTAAATTACTTATTTTATTAAAAATTATTATTAGTAATTTATTAAATTTTTAAATCTGATTTTAAAATGAGTTTTATCTTAAAGATTATATAATTAATTAATTTATTCAAGTTAATTAATAAATTAAATTATTAGTATTTATCTGATTTTTTTTAAAAGAAATTTTGTTTTTTATTAAATCAATTATTTGATTAATTAAATTTATTAAAGATTATTATTATTAATTTATTATGTTAAAAAAATTATTTTAATTATTTGAATTTATTTTTCAAATTAATTTTAACTAATTTTATTTATATTAATTAAATATTAGGAGATTAAAAATAAATAATTAAATAAATTCGGTAACGATTTAATTAAAAAAAATGCCAATAAAAGACTCCTCGAATTTCGACAGCATAACTGTTATCTTCAGGCACAAAAAACCAGCTAAAAATATTATAAATTAACATATAATTTAAACAAATTATTTTTTTTATATTAATTTAATAAATAAACACTTTAAAATATTTAAATATTAATTTTTAAAATTAATTTTATATAAATAATAAATATTTATCTATATTATAATTTTTTATTGGCGTTTTCTTTTAATTATGAAATTAATTTGTTATTAAATTAATTAATTAAATTAATAATAAAATTTATTTTTTAACTAAAATTTTACTTAAATTAAATTTTAAATCAAATTTTGAATTTTAAGTTATTAAAATTAATTACTAAAAGCGATTTTGATTTTTAATTAAATTATTTATTTGTAATTTATTTTGAATTAATCAGATTATTTATTATCATGCAATTTTGTTTATAAATTAAATCATTTGTTAATATTAATTAATAATTGTAATTTATTAATAGCTAATTATTAGAAATATTTAACTTTGTTTTTTAATTAAAAAAATATTTTTTGAATTATTAGTATTAACTAAATTTTATTGGTTTGTAATTAAATAAAACAATGTTTTAATAAAATTAATTTATTATATTATTAAATTAATTTGTTAAGGAAAACATTTATTTTACTATGATTCATTTCTGAATAGTTAAGTCTATTATTAAATATTGAATTTCTAATATCTATTTAATAATAATAATATCAATAAATAATAAAATAATTTCCTTAAGCTTAGTACTTATCATGGCGATTGTAATTGTTGCAAAAATAAAGCTAAATAATTTGTAATTTTTTTGTATTTATTAATGGACTATAATATATCGTATTATTATGAATATTAAAATTTTTAATAATGCGGCATGTTGGAAAAACGCTACAAGAATTAAACTGAATTGATTTAATCATTTGCTAAAAATTCAAATCAAATTTTAACAAAAATTATAACTAAAAAAATAAAAAAAAGAAAAGCTGACAAATTACGATTGTAAATTTAAAAATCTAAAAAAAATGTTTTTTAAATTTAAATAAAAGGTTGCTGGCTTGAAGTTTTTCTGATTTGTAAATTGTATTTTTGATAAATGAATTTTAATTTTAAAATATGTTTTATGATATAACATGAAATTTGAAATGAAATGAAATATTTAAATTATACTTAAAAATTAGAATCAAAATTAAAAAGCCTTGAAAATATTTTGGAATAAAATATATATTTTTAATACTTAGATTTATTCAGTTATCAATTTAAAATGAGTAATGAAACGGAAATTTAACTAACAATATTCTTTTAATCCAAACCGAATAATTAAACTAATTAAAAACAATATTTTGTTTTATATATAACATATTTTTCGGCACGAGTGATAAATTTGAAAAATATTGTAAAAAATACGAGTTAAATATTGATATAATTCAAAACATTGAAAATAAAGACAATAAATAAGATCAATAGTGAAAAACATTAAAGATTTTCCTAATTAAAAATGTAATAATTTTAATTTAAAATGCAATTAGATATTATAAAATGTTTAAATGGAAAATTATGAGTGGTCTTAATTGAGCTTTATCTAATCAAAAACACGGAGCTATAAGGTCTGTATTATTATTATTGTTATTATATAGTACCGCACTAGATTAAAGTTCAAAATTATTTTTATCGTACGATAAGTGGAAAATAAATTTTATCTTACAATCATTCTAATTTTCGATCTGATTCAGTTTAAAACTCGTTCTAAAAGTTAGCAGTTTTTCGGAAATGATAGGACTACTTTGAACTTTTTTTACTATTGATGTTATCAAAAATATAAAAATCCAAACAAAATTTTATTTTGTTTGCGATAAATTTTAAATAATTTGTCGATATCAGAATTATTTATAAAAATATATTTCAAATAAATTTATCAATAAAAATCAAATTTTCTATACAAATTTGATTTCTAGAGATTTAATTAGAAAAGAAGAGAGATAAGAAGGTTTGTTAAATTTCGTATTGAAGTGAACCGACGTATTTTAGTTCGAAAATTTCATTTATTAGTTATTTGAATTATAATTTTTTGAATTTATTGTAACTACGGATTTTTAATTAATGAAAGCATAGATATATTTTAGGTTTGTCTTCGAGTGTCACGCCTATTGAAGTACTAGGTTTTTAGGTTTCCTTTATCTAGTTATGTCAGATCATTTTATATTGCATCTTTTTTACCCTTTATGAGGAGCTTTTGTAGTATAGCTTTTCGTATAAATCGGTGTTGGTAGTCAGCACATAAAGGCTTTGGCATCTAGAAATAGGAGTTTGCCTTCAGACTTGGTTAGATTGAGATATAAGTGTATATTGGTGATGATGAAGTTTACATTACACAGTTCTGAGAAATCGATGGCTACAATGAGAAAAAAGTTTTTCATATAAGTCATGGCTAATCTGCAAATGTTTTTAAATAGTTCCCATTAATTAAGAAAGTATCTGTGTTTGTTGCAAATTAAAGAATTATAAAGAAATCTTATCCAATTAGATCAATGAACTCAGTTTTAGCATTAAACATTTTAAGAGTGTAATTGCATTGATAAATATATAAAATATACATTGTAAGAAAACGTCAAGAGAACTTTATAAGTATTGATACTCCGAAGTTATTTTGATTGTGTTTAAAGGTGCTAATAGACACGAATTAAGAATTTTGTAAAAAAACCTTGGAATATGATGAAAAGAATGTTATCTGTTGAAACGATTGATCTTCTTTATAAAGATCTTTATGTATTGTGGCCATATTATGGGATAAGAATTCGTTACAGTTAGACATTCTTCATAAAATGTGTTGTTATGGTATTCATTAAGATCAACTAGTCATCCTACGAGTATTTTTTATTTTTGCATTCTTCATGACAACATAGGTTGATGATTTATTATTTGAATGAGATGATCTGCTCCTTTGATTTATAGGAAAAATTGTCGTCAAGATTGATAGGTAAAACTGCCAATTTAGAATATGCTATACAGGCTTATATTAAAAAGACGATAAGAATCCTGAATTGGGGTTTTGAATTCATAATGAGCCTTTTTTGTTTTCTGAATCTTTCAACGAAAGAATTTTTTGTCTTGAAAATCGTTAATAAAAATGTATTTAAATTCAATTTAATAATATAATTTAATTGTGTCATTAAATGAAAAATGTGAAATATTTTTTAAAATAACTTTTATGAGTTACCTGTTTAGCAGAACTACCTTAGCTTCCTTTTAACGTTTAACTATTCAATTAATCTAATTTAAAATTTATACATTTATTTCCATTGCGTGAATCCCAAGTTCATGATAGATCATCTTTAGGTCATTCGTCTTGCCTCACAGGTGTTTAATTACAACGCGATTGATAGGGCAAAATCACACACGAAAAAGCAAATTGCACATACATTCCCGGTATGGCTCGAAAATTCCATCGTTTAGGACTTCCTCCAAAAGTGAAATAATTATTCTTTCTGCTATCTAATAATACTTGTGTATTATTTAATCACAGGTGGGCTCCTTTCAATTATTTGTTAGCAATTACAAAGACGCCGAATATTGGTTGTCGAGATTTGATTCGGAAACTTTACCCGAACAGACTTTTCGCAAATTCAGATTTGAATTTGAAAAACTGGTCGTACTAGATTATATTATTCGCAACACAGGTACTTTGATATGTGTTACCGTTTTGTAATTTTTTTTATACTTGGTGTAGTAACTAAAAAGTATTGACTTACACATACCAAATATTTCAGACTTGAATACATATGCAACAGTTATTTTTACACAAGTTTTCATAAATTATCAACAACAAAGGCAAACATTATGGGCAGTTAGTAAGTTAAAAAGATATTTTTCATTAAATTTACATTTTCAACAAAAATTTTAATATTTTTTATTTCAAAATGTTATTATTTTTATTTAAATTAAATGTCATATTTTTTATGAATTTCAATTTATTTATGGTTGATTTTTAAAATGTTAAGATTTTTTAAATTTTAATTTAAATATAGAGTTTTGAATATTTTTTTAAAGGTTTTCATTTTTAACATTTATTATTTTTTATTATATAATGTTTTTTATGGATTTCAGGTCATTAATGGTTTTTAAAATGATTTATTAAAGATTTATTTATTATGATTTATTAAATTTTTATTTGAATACTGATTTTTAAATGTCCTCTAAGATGTTTTCATTCACAAATACCTCGGAAAAGTTTTTCTATGTGATTTTTTTATTGATTTGTGAATACTTAAAATTAATACTTCAATTATAAAATTTTAATTTGGAGTTTTATTAAGTAAATTATAATTTGCAATTCTCCTCTCGTAAAGGTAGAGTGTAATAAATCGCTTCAAATGTCTTCAAATTGTATATTTTTATTATTAAAAATACCAATAATTAATGATTACTGCCCATAATTTTTGTCCTCTTGCGTACATTTTTATTGTAGGATTGTTGTTTTTAGTGTATATTTATGCGTGTTTGTATTTTATTTTCTAATCTACATTCCCTTAATTTATGCGGTGTCCATAATTTGTGTCCTTATTTCAAAGTGTATATCTTTTTCTACTTATAAATTAATTAAGTTTTATATTCGACTTTAATTTGTGGTTCAGCTTAAAAAAAGGGCAGTAAGATGAATGAAGATAATTTTAAACTTGATTACACAATTTGATGAATAAGTAGACATTATTCATGAATTTTACAATATGACCCATTTAAAGTTATATTCAAGTAAAAAACCTCAAATACTCTCACATACATCAGCAGTTTGACAGTTACAAGACGTCAAATCACATTTATTACGGAAGAAAATTTGTTATTCAGTAATTTACCTCTATATTTAAAGCAAACTGAATCAATTACCGAAATTAATCACGAATTGGTGAAATGAATTAGGCATGATGTTTTTTTGCATTTGGATACTTTTAAATTTAACAAAAAGTAAATTCGCATCCGAAGATATTATCCAATATTTATTTCAGATCAATTATATATTTTCCACTATCGATCTCATTTCCTGTCCATGACGAGACATTAAGTATTAAAGTATCTATTACTTCAACTAAATACGTCCTAAAGTTACTGGAAACTTTACACGACTGTATAAAAAACACAGTTTTTATCAATTATATCTATTCCGAATTATTTAGTTCATATTGAAGTCACATATACAGCAGAAAAAATTAATATTGGATAGTTTATAAGCTTCCTACTTTGTATTGACGAAAAATGCTGGGAACTTCGAAGCTACGCAAATTATTTACTGACAAATTATAAGTAAAATATTAAGAGTTATTTATTTTATTTAATAATGATGAATTTTTAAATTTTCGATGTATCAGGAATGCATTTTTTCAGATAAATTGAATGATATAGTAAAATTTTTCAAATTTATGGAGTGATATTTATCATGAGAAATGCTTTTCAAGACGAAAATCTAGTTTCTTATATAAAAAGACAACAAATTGAAAAGGCTGCATGGTGTAAGCTTTTGGCATAATTATGAGGGTTGATGATATAAAAACCAAAGTTTTTCACCGAGGAATTAGCAAAGAAATTATAAATCAATATTCTTAAGCATTTTTTTAGTATTCGATGAAAACATTGAGAAAGACCTATATTTTAGAAGTTTTAGACGAATAACATAAATGGACTTCAATCTGTTCCACATAATGATTATTATCATTGCTTTTTCCTTGCTATTTTATTACATTTATACACAAACAAATAAAAACGCAATAACTTTCCAGCTATCCTAATGTTGGGTGCTTAAATTAAAGATAATTTTAAAGAAATTATAATTTCCATGTAATTAGAATTAAATGGCGAGGAATGCGAAACCGTAGAAACTCAATAAATCACCTAATTCAAATTTGAAAAATGAGTCAGCTATAGATGATATGATGGTGAATATCATGGCATGAATGGATTTATCAGAATATGTTCAGAAAGGGTGAAAAAGCAATAAAATGTACAAAAACAGAAAATCATTAATTAATTAATTAAGGAAAAGCAGAGTTGTGTAAACAAAAGGAAAAACAAACAAAGTTGGTTTTAAAAATCATTACCATGACATTATGATTAATGGGGAACAGTGCACAAAGATTATTTTGTCTTAGATGACTTTAGAGACATAATATTTATTATCTATAACAAATGAGAAACTTTAAGGACAAAATTATTATATAGTAAGTATCTTGAGCAAGATACACACATGCATATAAAAATCACATAAGCCACAACTTTGATATAGACATATTTTACATAATCTTCAGTCATACAAATTCAACATACACATACATACATATTATATTATTTAGAATAGCTATTATTTACTGTTATCCAACATCTCTCTCATTTTAAAATGTTTGATCCATTCAACATTTCTAATTTTCCATTCTGAAATTCAATCATGAAACTTCTGTCATGCAGTTTCTTTACTATCTAACTTGGACCCTCAAATCTTCATTTTTTTTAACAACATCTTTTTTACCAACACAACATCTCCAACATTGAAGATTCGGTTTGGTCATTTTTCTTCGGAAAATAGTTCAGTTTCTTTTCTCCCTTGAAATGAAATGAAATGAAAAGTATTTCGACCCAGTCTTTGCACATTCTATGATCTATCTTATGATCTGTCCTCAATTTAAACCTTTTGCCATATAGATAGTGTTTGAAATGTCCGGTAAAATAAATTATGGCTAATAATTCTTTCCGAGTGATACAATACTCTACTTCGTGTTTATTTATTGCGTGCGAACTATATGCAATTACTCTTTCTTTACCATTTTCATTCAATTGCGATAAAACTGTTCCAATTCTGTCGAAACTGGAATCTGTATCCAAGATAAATTTCTTTGTAAAATTATGGAATACTAGAATTGGAGCTTTTACTAATGCTTTCTTTAAGGCTTGAAAAGCGTCTTCGCATTCATTTGTCCACATAATTTTGGTCTGATTTACACCGCACAATTTCTCGAGTGGTTTAGAATACATACTATAGTTTTTTATAAACCTCCCACAATAATTCGTTAATCCAAGAAAGCTTCGTAATTTTTTAACACATTTTGCAGTTTCAAAATTTTTAATCGCGATTATTTTATTGTCATCAGTATGTATTCCTTCCTCGTTTATCACATGTCCTAAAAATTTTATCTCTTTTCTAATAAACTGACATTTTTCTGGACTTATCTTTAACCCAGAATCACTTATTCTTTGAAATACTTTTCTTATTCTCTTATAATGGTCTTGTAAGGAAAAAGAAAATATTAATATGTCTTCAAGATAAACAACAGCTTCTTTGCAATTTAGTGGCTCTAATACTTTATTCATGAGCTTTTGAAATGTTGCAGGCGCAGCTGCAATCTCAAATGGCATACGGTTAAAACAATATTGAGTATTATTTGTGGAAAATACTGTTTTTAATCTAGATTCATCTTGTAACTCAACTTGGTAATAAGCATTTCCTAAATCAAGGATGGTGAAATATTTGGCGCCGTACAAAATATCTAACATTTCTTGAGTATTCGGAATGGCAAAAGTTGGTCTTTCTGCCACCGCGTTTAATGCAATATAATATAAACAAATCCGGATCTCATCTTTATCTTTTTTTTTACGCAAACTAAAGGTGAGTTCCAAGGAGACTCACACTCACTTATTATTCCGTTTTCCTCCATATTTTTTACAATTTTTAAATTAAATGAAATGGCTGGCGTCTAGGATTAATAACAGTAGGTTCATTTTTCGTTAATATCTCATGTTTTACTAAATTGGTTTTTCCTACATCCCATTTATGTTTTATAAATATGTTTTCATAGTCATTTATTATTTTATTCAAAGTCACATCTCGATTAATTTCATCCTTTTTAAAATTGATTGGTTTTGCTTCATCTAACATTAAAATATTTTCTTTTCGCGGGTTCAATACAAGCTTAATATTAAATTTATCTAACAAATTAATTTCTTCTATTAGACTTGGTGAAATTTAATTTTCAATGAAGAAATCAACATTATTTTCTTGATTTGTAATTTTTATTTTTAACGAAACTTTGCCTAATATTTCTAAGGAGCTCTCATTTGCATACTTTACCAATAAATTAGTATTTTCAACTTTTACATTTTCGAGCACGTTTATTGTTTCTTTACTGATAACACTTATTTTAGCTCCTGTATCCAAAAGGCAATTAAATTTCTTATTATTGATCAAGATAATAATACTGGGCTTACCCTCCATTTTATCATATTTTATTACACTATCATAACCATTATTTAAAGTAGCTAATTTATTGTCCATCCCTTTATCTATTTTATCTACAATATATATATAACATCAAGCATACCAACATCATCATACCAAATATTATCAAAAAATTCAATTTCATGCAAACAATTACAAACATCATACATACAATCATTGATCAAGATATTACTTACATTTAGTTTTTCGCTCCAATCACTTCCTCCTGTGTTGGAGCGTTGCTATTTAAGTATTCGCTGTGGAACATCATGTTCTCATCATCTCCTTGATCTGCAATTGCTGCCATATTCTATTGATATCTGTAGCTCTGAGTTCCTCTTAGATCGAAGCATTGGAATTTAAAATGGCCTGACTTCTTGCAATGAGAACATTTTATGTTCAGACATTGGGCTTTTATATGTCAAACTTCTTTGCATCCACAGCATTGTTGATATCGTAGTTGTTCGTATCTTCTATTTGACCTCTCATAAGAATTTGAAAAATCCGATCTATTTTATGTCGGTAGAACTAAAGGCCGACTAGGTAAACTCCTTTGATCTAGAAATCTGTTATTATTTCTAAATGGTTCTCTTCGTGGTAGGGTATTTTCTCGAAATCTTTGATGTTGTTGTCTTGCCTGTGGTTGTCGATATTGTTGAGCTAAATATTGATTTTGATTTTGGACCACATTTGCATAACTTCTTTTGAATGGCTTCATAGCAGCAATATCTTCGTTTTTCTTTCTTTATTAACTTCTTCTATCTTCGTAATAATCTCCTTAATCTCTTTGATATTGGAAATATTTTTCATCTTTATTTCTCTTTTTATATTTTTATCTTCTATTGCATTTTGCAGTAAAAAGGCAGTTAATTTCTCTTCCGATAATTCGTGTCTTAAGACATTTTCTGACAATCGATCAATTGTTCTTAAGAAGTCTTGAATCGATTCATTTCCTTTTTATATCAAATAGCTTCACTTAAATCTCTTCCTAAATTTGAAGGCTCTCCGAAGGCTTTTCTGCATCTTTCTTCATAACTGTCAATTTCATTTACTCTTTCATATAATTTATCCGCTTTCGTTGACATGAATGCTCTTATGAACGTTTTTGCAATTGTGTTGGGGTTTGAGTTAAATCATAAAATCTTCTAATTTCTTCTAAGAAAATTTCCAGATTGTCTCCAACGGTAAAGATTTTCGGTCCTGGCGTGGTCGCCATGTTAGAAGACTTCGGAGACATAATATTTATTATCTAAAACAAGTGAGAAACTCTCAGGAAAATATTATATATTAAGTATCTTGAGCAAGACACACGCATACATAAATCATAGCTTTGACATTCTGACATATTACATAATCTTCAGTCATACACATTCAACATACACATACATACATATTATATTATTTTGAATATCTATTATTTACTGCTATCCCACAATATGGAAGTTGCATGGTGGGGCAATCAATCATGGTTTTCTACGACGAAAAGATAAAAAAAGCCGCTAGACAAAAGCTGTCAAACGGCATCAATTTGGTTGGATGGCTGTTAATCAAAGTCATTGTTTTTACTTTATAAAGGAACTCAGACTTAAAAACAGTTGGCATTATTGCCTCAGGTAGGGAAAATTGTTCAAACCATGAAAATTAGGTGATTGAAGAAAGAAGGACCAAATTGAGTCTAAACCAGAGTTTAAAGGTGATTATTATTGTAAATCACGCCAAAACCTATCAGATAGTTAAAATCTGAGATTTCATCTCGATATTGAAATATTATACTTAGTTGTGTACATCAAATTTGAATACAAATATACGTTGAGTGTTGTTTATATAATTGATTTGGATAGAACACATGGAGTCAGTGACACCGACTCTTATCACTTCGTTTAATTAAAACCCAACATTATTTAATTATCTTTAAAACTTTAGATATTGAATATGACATCATTATACGCTGTTTCTAGATCGGGGCAATGACAATTGGTTAATAAAATATGACAAATCCGAAACATCATCAAATTCAGTGAATGTTAATTTGAGTATTGAAGTTTTAGTTTATTATTAATAATAATTAGGGTGATACTGGTGAATGGGATTTCTCAAATGTACCCGAAATAAAAATCGCTGCCATAGACAATGGCCTAGCATTCCCATATAAACATCCTGATGAATGGCGAGCATGTAACAAATATTATTAGCAGTTACTCTAGAAATCTACTTTTTCCGTTCAGATCCGTTTCATTGGACGTGGTCGTCTATGGCAAAACATCCTTTTTCTGATGAAATTAAGCAACTGGTTTTACCAAAACTTCTAGATTCATCATTCGTTCAATCTTTGTGTACCTCTTTGTATGATGAATTCAAAACTGACAAGGGTTTCGACAATCACACATTTTCTAAACAAATGGCGGTTATGCGGGGCCAGGTGAAATATTATTTATTTATAAGTTGAATTAGTTGTAATTTAATAGACTTGTTGCTTAACTCAAGTAAATTCATATTATTATTATTATTATTATTATTATTATTATTATTATTATTATTATTATTATTATTATTATTATTATTATTATTATTATTGATTAATATTATTGATTACTATTTATTATTTGTTATTTTTAAAATAGCCTTAATTAATTGATTTTGAGTTATTAACTATCTATATACTAAAGGAATAATGTATGGCTATGTATTCATGTCAGGCTACTTATACTACTTTTAAATGTCAGTAGGATATATTTTTATTTTATTATTAATTAATAATAAATATATATATAATAATATTTATACTAATTATAAATGTCAGTAGTATATTTTTTGCTCTTATTTTAAGATAGATTTCCACTAAATTTGAAGTCCATCTAGTAATAACTAGTTATCTATCATCTGAGAAATTGAAATTTTAAATTAATTAGTTTAATTCATTTAAAAATTTTTTAATAATTTTAAAAAATTTAAAAAACAAAAATCCATTTACAAGTATATTGATTTTGTTATAATTTTTCGAACGTTAGGAGGCATTTTTCAAAATGGGCAGCAAACTGCATCCAATACTTGTATTTTGGTGCTAAAAATTTTCAATATCGGTACAATTTTGAAAGGTTCGATATGAAACTTTTAAAATAATTAAAAGATGATTAAAATCTCAAATAAATAGTTAAATTTTACAGTGATTCAATAAAATTTTTTATTTTATATCAAAATTACAGACTTTCATTTTGTGATTTTTTCTCATCTGTAAAATATACCCGTAAGAAACAAAGTGCATTCAGAGTGCTATCCTTAAGAGATGATCGTAAATTGGTGACAATGTTCCCACTTGCCTAAAATCCACGCTCCGATTCAACACTTGTTGGCTTTACAGTTTTCAAATATTCGATTACTTCCTTTTTCGAAAACTACAATCTCATCGCGGATTATTTTTGATAAATCTTTCGAAATTTTCAATCTTCTCATATTTTTACACTTATTATTCAAAATTGACATCAAGTTTTATTTTCAATGACAAGTTTTCAGTGCTGTCAACAAAATTGCTATTCAGATGAAACTCTACTGGAAAGGAGCCGCTCATTCAGTCGAACTATGGCATTTACAATGGCTGATTTGTTAAAGTGCTCAATTATTGCAATTCTTGTATCGTTGATGGTTCTTGTGCAGAAAGTTCAGCAAGCTAGAAAAAGTTGTCCGCCGCTCATTTATTCGTCTCGTGAACGCAGCTTTCAATTAAACATCTAAATCCGGGTCTCCAAGGTTATTTAGCATGAACAATATTGTTGGAACAATGCTTCCACGCCCAATTTCACTGGTGCTAGACAGGCCACAACAGATGAAATTGTGTTGAACTCTTTATCAGTTATCTTAATTTTGGACTCAAGGTCAATCAGCGACTTCAATTCAATAAAACGTTCTACTAGCTTTGAAGTCGAGTATTAGTGGAAAGGGTTTACAAAATTCGTCTACTGTGTATTTTTGGAGTGGTTGATCATTTTTTGTAAGAGAACGGCGAAACAGTTTTTTAATGGTGCGCATCTTATCGAATAACGGCTGCAAATCATCAGTCAGTTAAATAATGTCGTCCTTCTCACTCATCAGAACTTGAAATCCTCCGTAAAAGTCTTCTTCAATATCATTAGTAATGTTAGCATCATCATCAGTGGTCGTATCTTAGTCATCGTCATCGTCACTTTCACTGCTATTCTCGTCATTGGAGATTCCTTTCAAGCTTTTTTGGCATGAGTTGACGTTTTTTTGCACAAAACCTCTTGAACACCCTGTTGAATGGTATGCGCAATGAAAAACTGTTGATCACAATTGCTCAATTACAAATTTAATTTAAAATAATAAGTTATATAATGACTGTGGACCGATTAAAATCATTTTGACTTGTCAAAAAATATTTTTCGATGGTTTTAAATTGAAATGAAAATACATAAATAAATAAATAAAAACACATTCATAAGTAATAAAGAAATAATTGAGACATTTGTCTTTTTAAGCACTAGTTAAATTGTCAGGAAAAAATAATTTTAGTCAGTAAAAATTGTAATTGGTCTTAAATTTCGCAATTTTTAATCTAGTATAAACAGTTATGTAAATCAATTAATACTCCTGCGTTCGTCAATTTAGTTATAAAAATTCTTATTTATTTTCAGTTAAGCAACGCCTTTTTATTATTATTATTATTATTTTTATTATTATTATTATTATTATTATTATTATTATTATTATTATTATTATTATTATTATTATTATTATTATTATTATTATTATTATTATTATTAAATAAATACGTTTTAAAATAAAAAAGAAAATTTTTAACTCATAAATATACATTAATTAAAGATATGCATATTAGTTTAAAAAACAACAAACATTTCTGACTTATAACAAAAATTTTAAAAATTATTTGTGTTTATTTTAAACCCAATGCACTTTGGTTAAGAAACACTTCTTTCCCGTAAGCAATATACATCAACAGGAATCGAAACAATATTAAAAGGGTCGATATAAAAATTAAATCAAAACTCATTAATATAATAAATATCTAAATTATAACGATTTAATTTAAAATCAGTTTTATGCTATTAGATATAATTTTAAAAAATATTCGCTAATTTTATTTTATGTTTCTTGTAAAAAATAAATAATCGAGACAAAATTAGCTGCAATAAATAAAATCAATAATAAATCACTAAATTAGCTTATACACAAATTTATTGATTTTGTTGATTAAAATGAAAATGTAGAAAAAGTAAACCGAAAATAATCGCCCAATCTTGAAGAATTTCACTGATTATTTTTGGATGATTTAATTCATTGATGAATTCTGGTAAAAACCGAAATTAACAAATATGCCTCTTATACTAATTTTTCTAAATATTTTTTATAATAAAATTTGAACCAGAATTAAAATTTACAAATAAATATTTTCTAATTGAAAATTGTATGAGTCATGTTATTGCTAATTTTGGATTTGTAACTTTGTTTAAATAATTAAATGGAGCAAAGTTACTTTATTATTTCATTGGATTCGAAATTAGCGATTTCTTTCATGTTTTTATAAATTAAACATAAGTGAGAGATATACACAATTTTGTCATTGCATAGAAAATACACCAAGACGCAATTAGCTCAAAATAATGTGCATCCCGTTGCAAAATATAAAAAATGTATAACATGCATTGGCATTTTTCAGATGCAAAATAAATGAATAATTACTGCTTACGAATTATTGTCCAAAAATTTTATCAAATTTTGAAATTTTATTCTGTAAATTATTTTCGAATTATATTAGTGGATTTTGATGAAAAGTTATTTTAAAAAATGTTAGTATTTCTGGTTGTTAAATTTATTAAATAATTAAATAAATATTATGAATTATCATTTAATTTAAAAAAATTATTTTTTATTAATTTAATTTTTTAATAAATAAATATTTATAAAAATTTATAAAATATATTCAATTCACTTTTAATTAATTTAAAATTTTCAATTATTTTAATAATATTAAAAAACAAACATGATTTAACATACGTAAACTATTTAAAAACATTCAAAACATTCGTAGTCACAGCACTTTGCACATTAATCTTTGGATCCAATGACCTTATCAGCAATGCTTCACATATCACGCGTTCCCAATAATTATTAAAACTTCTCAACAAACTTCTAAAATCAGACATTCCTATTTCACTTTTACAGCCTCTATTGTGTTCAATAATATTGGTCAAACCCTTCAATCGACAATGCTCTAGAACTCGAGTACAGAGATGACGGGAAGTCTCTCCAATGTATGTGGCATTACACCCATTACATGTAAATTGATAAACGAGATCAGAACACAATCCAACCGGAGTTTTTGATTTATTAATAAACATATTGCGTACCTTACACGAATTAGAGACGATCTTATACTCTAAATTTCCTATCAGTTTACCCAACTTCCTCCTATAATTTGTAAAGCCTTCAGAGTACGGCAATACTAACACATATTTAGGCTCAAGTTTTTTATATCCATTTTTACCATCACCCAGATCAACACTCAATTCACACCCATCCGACAAATTACATTCAGACTTTCCACAAAATGGATCCTTAGGATTTTTAATCAATTTATCAACAGTTATTTTTATCATCAACAATAAAAATGATTTAGAATATCCATTCTTTATCAACAACTCAACCAATTTATCAACACTTTTTACCGAATTAGCAAAAGTAGAAGATAAAGAATGGATAAAGAATGATATTTTAACATTAATTAAAACTCACGAATTTAATTTTTCTTTTTCCTAAGATGACTTCAAGTATTAACCTCGAAAATGTTTTCCAAGTTAAATTAAAAAATATTTATTTTTTTAAATCTTTTCACTTGTTTACATGTTCGTTTTATTATAGAAATTACTTGCGCCGTGTTTGCTTGTCTCATTAATTTTTATACCCTTTCTTGAAACCCATAATAAATTAGTAGCTATAATTGAT
Organism: Schmidtea mediterranea; assembly: GCA_022537955.1. Classification (NCBI taxonomy): domain Eukaryota; kingdom Metazoa; phylum Platyhelminthes; order Tricladida; family Dugesiidae; genus Schmidtea; species Schmidtea mediterranea. The sequence continues at coordinate 148,271,326 of CM039680.1, read as the reverse complement.
ATTCAATTTTAAACACTTAGGCAAGTTGTATGCTTCTTATAATATTATTTATTGATTTTTTTTATCCTTTTCAGCATGTTTTAGTTATTTATTCTGTGTTATGGAGGCGGATATAACTGCATATATTTTGTATATTATAAATAAAATAAAATATTTTTTTGTTTTATTAAAATATTAAGGCTAGGTTTTAAAATGTTGGATAAACAAAGTTCTAATTAAATTCCAAAGCAGTTAAGGAAATAGTGAAAGTTAAAGCTTCAATAACTAAATAAAATGCTACCATTTCAGAACTGTATTGCAATTTGTAATGGAAAAAGGTTTATAAAAACTTGGACAATAAAAACTGATCTTCACAGTGATTATGATATACATAAAACCTAAACAAATGCAAAATAAACTTTTTAATAAATATTTTGGTGAAATGCTAAATTACTAGAAATAATCTTATTATATAATGTTGTTATTTATATTCAATTTTCGTAAAAGATACCGCCAAATAATATTTTCTAGATCTTCGAATGATCATTGTGTTTATCATTATAGTACTATTTTGATAATTTTTTACTCATTACTAGATTGTGTAAAAAGTTCCCGTGCAGTTTTGGATTACAATTTCAACATATAGAATGACAATGAAAGCAAACATGATTAACCAACCGTTTTATTCGTCAAAGTAAAGTCCTAGGTCGTGTAAAAAGAGTTTAATAACTTATAACTTCCATGTATGCAAAGTGCTTTGTAAATTCACTTGCTGCTGCTGCCAGGGAATTTTTTACACGACCTAATAAATTACTCTTGAAAAGATAAAAAGTTTTTATTAAATTTCGATGTCTGTCAAATAGTATTATAAATGAAGTGTATCAAAAGTATTACAAATAACCATAAAAAGTTCAGTGCAAAGTATAATAAATTGTTAACAATTTTTACCCTTAAGTACGTACATGAATTTTGTTACACAAATACGACGCTAGTAAAATCTCAATGTAGATAATGAAAATTTGAATTAAAATTAAATTAAATTCAGATATAGCGAAAATATAAATTTAAAATGCCGCTACGACATAGTGAAAGTATTTAAGGTTTCAAGAGCCAGAAATCCATGACAAAATCATTCCACTGAAGCTATCGAATATCACTTTTATACAATTTTACGTGAACAAAATCAACTTTATTTTTTCAGTATTAATAAACATGTTAAAGTGAATATTTCTTTAATATGTTTTTAGTATTTACAATTATTATAAGTCAATAGTTTTATTTCAATTTAAACATAAGTATCCTCGACTTTATAAGTTTTGACATCCTATATCAGCGGTTCCTAACCGGGGGTTCTATGCACCCCGTAGGGATACGTATTGCTCTTCTTGGTGGTATGTAGAGCTTTGAGTAAAGAATGCATTTTTTCCCGATATTTTATAAAAGCAGTAAAAATTTTCTCATTAAAGAATTATTTACCTTTTCTAATTACTTTTTTACTTATTAAATAAAATATGATTTCATTTAAAAAAAATTATGCATATCGTATTTGTAGTTTATAAATTACTGAAATAATGAGGGATATGTGAAATTCTAAATTTTACCAAAGGGTACGATTACTGCAAAAGGTTGGGAACCATTATTCTATTTCCTAGAAAAAATATTGAGAAAAATGTTGTATATCCTGAAGCAGTTATTATGATAATTAGTATGGTCACATTTACATAAATACCTGTAATTCCGTAAACAACAGCTCAAATCATACCAATTAGAGTAAGGATGTAATTAATTAATTAAAATGATTAATTATATTAATTAATATTTTTTAACAATTAATTAAAATGAATTAAAGATAGTGCGAATGTATGTGATTGTTTGATAGGGTTTCTTGAATCTTTAATTTATATATTTCTCCATTTAAAGATTTTCCTCAGGTGATTTTATTTAATATATTCGAGAAAATTATTTTTTGAATTAATAAAATTTAATTATAATTTGACTTAAATATTGATACAGTAAAGGTCTGTCTAGTTTCTTAAAACATTCTAATTATTTTCTATGTCATTCATTTCAATTTTTACAAAGCTACTAAAAACAATTCCAAACTAAATTATTGTCAAAAGACCCATGTTTAAAAGTTTGCAATTGTTTTTGTTGATAGTCAATTTTATTAAAATAATTGTTTCTTACTGTTTAGTAGGTAATCCAGGGATGTCTGTAAAATAATTCAAAGGTCTTGCCATTAAATAGGAAAAAAATTCCAAAAATCTGTGATATTAATATTTATTACTGTTTTTTACTTATAATAACTTTTTCTGGGATCTGCTGCATGTTTTCCAAATAAAATGTACTTGTAATAAACTTTGAAGAGGGTCTTAAAAGCAAGGTTCCAATACAAATATCGACTAATTTTTAAATTCTTTTTAACTGATAAAATAATAGACATTTTAAAATTAAATTTTAGTTACTGGCAAATTTCAATATACTGTTTTGACTTTCATATTTTTTGGAATGACCAATAGTGATTTTCAAATAATATTATTTATGATTTAATAATCTAAGAAATTAATAAATTAGAATGAATTTATTACAGCACAATAAGGGATTTTAATAATTTATTAAATATTGTAATTTCGAAATTACTTAATCATTAATTAATTCACTAGATACTCAACCTTACTAACAGTCTTCAGAGAAACTATTCTCCTCTTGATCTAGTCCGAATGCCTGTCGTAACAATCTCCAAATATGCAGATTTCCAAAATGATCCAACTCGTAATCTTGATCTTGCTCATCATCACTCCATTTATGATGACGACGATTTATTCACTAGTTATCATAAACGACCATTCTTTTCTTGGTGCTAAATAATCATGTATTAATCTTATCATTATTTATTACTATTATTTTTATTTGTTTGCCATTTATTATTCTTGTATATTGTGATTATTGTTTTTTATTTATAATGAAATTGTATTGGTTTTCATCCGATAAATCCCTGGAACTTTCGCCTGGTGTCGGGTATTGGACAGAGTTATAAAGGAATCTCAATGCAGCGACTGACCTTCTTATTAAATCAAATCTTAGTCATTCTTGTGTTGATGGTATTCTCGTGATACTCTTTGTTGTTGTCATTATTATTATTATTATTATTATTATTATTATTATTATTATTATTATTATTATTATTATTATTATTATTATTATTATTATTATTATTAATATTATTATTATTATTATTATTATTATTAATATTATTATTATTATTAATATTATTATTATTATTATTATAAATATTATTAATATTGTTATTATTATTATTATTTTTATTTTTGTTATTATATTTTTGGATATCAGAGATCGGTATTTTTATAAGTAATAAATCAATATTATTGTATTTATTCTTTATTTATTTTAATTATTGTAAATTGATAATTCATTTATTGATTTTCCACTATTATTTTCGTCAAAATAAAAAAGTATTTGAAAATTTTATCAGGTACAAATTTCTTCTATCTTGATTATAAATTATCAGTTGAATTTAATTGTGTATTATTATTATCATTATTGTTATTTTTAATAATATTATTTTTAATGTCATTATTATTATTATTATTATTATTATTATTATGATTATTATATTTTTCGATATCAGAGATCGGTATTTTTATATAAGTAATAAATCAATATTATTGTATTTATTCTTTATTTATTTTAATTATTGTAAATTGATAATTCATTTATTGATTTTCCACTATTATTTTCGTCAAAATAAAAAAGTATTTGAAAATTTTATCAGGTACAAATTTCTTCTATCTTGATTATAAATTATCAGTTGAATTTAATTGTGTATTATTATTATCATTATTGTTATTTTTAATAATATTATTTTTAATGTCATTATTATTATTATTATTATTATTATTATGATTATTATATTTTTCGATATCAGAGATCGGTATTTTTATATAAGTAATAAATCAATATTATTGTATTTATTCTTTATTTATTTTAATTATTGTAAATTGATAATTCATTTATTGATTTTCCACTATTATTTTCGTCAAAATAAAAAAGTATTTGAAAATTTTATCAGGTACAAATTTCTTCTATCTTGATTATAAATTATCAGTTGAATTTAATTGTGTATTATTATTATCATTATTGTTATTTTTAATAATATTATTTTTAATGTCATTATTATTATTATTATTATTATTATTATTATTATTATTATGATTATTATATTTTTCGATATCAGAGATCGGTATTTTTATATAAGTAATAAATCAATATTATTTTATTTATTCTTTCTTTATTTTATTTGTTGTGTAAATTGGTAATTATTTTCGTCAAATTTCTTATATCTTAATTCTAAATTATCAGTTGAATTTAATTGTGTAATCTCGTTACATTTTTTTGACTAATATTTAAAAATAATTACAAAAAATATGTAATTTGTTTAAATGATACTAAGCCGTGAATTTTATTTTTATCAAATGATTATGAAATATTGTCTAATCAAATGTCTGGAATTCAACGAGAATCTTTTTATTATCGTTACGACTTCACTGTAAGTCAAAGCGAACATTTTGGAAAAAATAGCATAAAAATTTGACAGTCAGAATATAAGTTGAAACCTTTCAATGAAAATGATGTTAAGTTTTCATAAAAAACTACCAACATATATTTAAAAACCTATAATGCCCTATGTGGAATTTATCTTGAAAATTTATTTCTAAACTCTATTTAAATTTTTTTTTAATATTGTACTTTGTACGCAATTTGTTTGACTGGTTGATTTATCTTAAGCCTTAAGATAAATCAACCAGTCAAACAAATTGCGTACAAAGTACAATATTAAAAAAAAATTTAAATAGAATTTCAAAAAATCAAGCATGTAATCTAAACTATTGTTGGGGTTAACAAAATGCACAAAAGTAAAAATGGAAAATTAATAAAAACATTGACATTCGAAATAATAATTAAAAAGGCAAAATCAATTAAAATTTTAAAATAAATATTTATGAGGGGAAACGGGTATGGACGGATGACAAATGACGAGACAAATCCAAATATAATAAAATTAAATCGATTAGGGTTCTCCAGAAGAAAATATTTAATAAAAATAGAAATTAATTGGCTAATGGGAAGTCCAAGCCAACAGAAAACCCGAATAGTGTGAGAAAAAGGAACGTCAACAAATTTTCTAATTACGGAAAACAAAATTGGTTGACGAAGGAAACCCGGGACAAAAGAAGAACCTGCCACCAAAATAATAATTGTAAACAAATGGAAACCTCGGGAGCTCATTAATAACTAATTTGGTTTTGGACAGAGATGTCAGAAATGCCAAAACCAATTTAGTTTGTGGGTGACTTGATTTGCGAGATGAGTATAAAAAGAAAAGGCAGATCAACAAAATTGCCAGTTGGTCGAAGAGAATATTTCAGAGAGCGGAGTAAAGGAGGTAATAAACCTTAAGACTTAAGGTTTATTACCTCCTTTACTCCGCTCTCTGAAATATTCTCTTCGACCAACTGGCAATTTTGTTGATCTGCCTTTTCTTTTTATACTCATCTCGCAAATCAAGTCACCCACAAACTAACTAATGTTTTTGTTGTCGATTTTTAGTAAAGGTTTCAAACCAATTTCGATCCAATCATTGGCAAAAATTTGGTCATCCCTGCGGCATCTTCTGTTAAACAGTGCCATTTCATGCCAGCTCGTTTTTTGAATCAATCGAACCCCTTATTGTTTGTTTTGAATCAATTTTATTTATCCCCGTATTGTTTAGCTTTTTATTGAATCATAATTACATTTATTGGAAGATTGATGTTTCTTGCTTCAGGCACAAAGGTTTTAATTACCTCATCCAGTTTCTATTGTTTCAGCTCATGTGCTTATTCTACGACACCACAAGATTTTTTCTTAGTTTACCTATCAATTCTGTCTTATTCTTATAAATTGTTGAGTGTATTTGGCTAGATTTCATACTTTGCTTTGATATCCTTTTGTTTATTACCATTTTGAATTTCGTTAATAGCTTTTAATTTCTCCTCACGACTTAGAGTTTTATATTTAATATTTCTTTTAGACATTCTTTGGGTTAAAACAGCTAAGTACTGAAAAAATATTAGTGAGGTAATTATGTTTAAATAGTTTACTGAACATTACATCGAATTATTGAGTATTTGAATTAACGAAGCACTTTAACTTGAATAAATAAACGACCAGGAAAATAATTTGAATTATATGGGTGAATATAATTAACGGGAATCGACCCGTATCAATAAATCAAGATAGGCATATAATATAAATACTTATAGTAAGCACAAAAAGAAGTAGTTATAAGATATAATCGATGATAAAATGATATCTGAATGCCCCGGTTTTGTTTGACACGTATTAAAAGCTGTCAGCTGACTAAGCATAGCGAAAAAAATTTCCTTTACGACTTTTTATATTAATATGTTTGCTTGCTTTTATACTATATATATTATTGCCACAATTCCAGGTTCTTAAGTTTTTAAATGTTTTTTAAATGAAGTAAGACAATGATTAATCGTATTCGGTTCACACCGGTTTGCGAAGACTGGTTGTTACATTACCAGAATCCCCCGCTTTCGTTCTATTGCATTTTTGTTATTTATATTTTCACATTACAAGCCATTAAAATTTATTTATTATTTTATGAAATTTAAGTGAAATTTTGGGAAACATTGAAAAACTAGTTGATTAACAAAAGGTTTGCCAATATTGAAGAGTTTATTTCAAAAAGAATGTATGATGAAGATGTAAAAAGAATATATAGCAAATAATGACATGGACTAAACAGCCCTGACTCCCCAATGACTGTTCCTTCAAAATAATTTTTACCATTGTTTTCTTTTTCTATATTGTTTATTATAAACTGTAATTTGATAAAGGCAATGCGAAAAATTTCTGATTTATCTTTAAAATTTTATAAATATTTTTTATTTTTATCAATGAAAAATTTAAAAATTTATTAATATTATTGATAAATTAAAAATTCCCTAATTTTTTTACAGTTCAAATAAGTGAAGAAAAGATGAAATTTCTTTAATTTTTTTTGGGAATTTTTTCAGTTCGCCTGAAATATGATTGGAGTAAAAGCGAAAACAATTCATTTAAAAGAAATATAATTTGTGTTTGAGATCATTTTAAAATTTTGTAAAATGATTGATTTAATCCAAAGTAGCACTATCCATGGAATTGGTCACATTTACAGTGCTCCTGGTAAAGTTTCCAAAGGTTTATGGTGTATTCTGTTTCTTTTTGGGGTCGTTGGTATAATTGTTAATATTGTTTTTGTTTCAATGAAGTTCTTTTCTAATCCAGTCATCATTAGCTACACTTTCGAGTATGAGCCTTTTATTTGGCCTGACATTACATTTTGTAATCCCACTGACCCTTATGCTTTCGAAATTGATTCAGAACCTTATCTGTATTGGATCAAAACACTAAATCAAACGAAACCCATTGCCGAAAGAGTTTTCAGGGAGAGTGAAATATCTCAAGTAATTCATAGTCAAAATGACAATGATTTTGAACTTGAAGAAAGAACTATTGCAATGTCTACTGCGGATCCGGAAAAATTGGGAGCCAATGGTTTTCAAAATTATTTAACCAGAATCGGCTATGTCAAAGCCCATAGAGGTTTGTATTTTTCTAAAGAATATCAAAGCAGCAGTCCAAGTAAGTTTAGTGAAAATTTAAAGCCGTTATTTACTTCTCAAACAATACAAATAAGAAACAATATTCCGTGTCACACATTTCACTTGGATAAATCTCGCTTCTTGAGTCAACGTCGAATAAGGTCTCTGATATTTCGTTTCAAATTTAATGAAAAAAGTTATAAAATGTTCAATTCCAGCTATACATTTCAGTCGATTTTTCTTTATATTAATAATAAAAACGAAATCCCCATAGAAAATGAAATAATTTTAACCCCGGGTTACAATAATATAGTCCAACTAACTCAGAATCGCTATGTTCACAATGGCATGAGGCGGCCGTGTCGAACAAAAGAATATAAAGTCGAACTCTATGAAGCATTGCTTCAGTCAACTGAGACCTTCTTTGGAAACTTCGACGACTGCAATCAGATAACGAGTCAACGGATGTATGTAGAAAACTGTCACTGCTATAGCCCCTTCTTACCAATTTATAAAAATGAATCTGGATTTCCTAGATTGTGTTTAAATGCTTCCATCTTTTCATTGTCTGAAATTTTGAACAATACAAAATGTTTAATTGATACATATAATGATTTTCAGAGTGCACCTAAAATAAAAGCAAAATATTACAGTGAGTGCAGAGAGTACAAACCGATTCCATGCGAAAGAATTTCATATAAAATTGACCATCGAAAAGAAATGCTTGTTGACCTCTGGTCGAAATCGGCAAACGACAGGAGGCTGGGAATAGTGAAACAAATTTATTATCACGTCTTCGAAACAAATGAAACGAGTTCGGATTTTGTTCATAAAGTAAAGGACAATATCATGCAGTTAATTATCAACAGAGATTCGGAATATGGAGATCTTTTTAAAGAGGAACGAGAGTATCCGTTTGCCGAGTTATTGTCGGATATTGGTGGACTAATGGGGTTATGGTTGGGGTTGAGTGTGGTTGGGCTGTTTGAGATTGTTGAGTTTTTGTATTTATTTCTTAAAGGTGTTTTTAATTTCGGACACAAGATGATTCCATTGGCTAACCATGTTGCTGGAGCGGAACACGAAATGATAAATGCGATTTAAATTTCTTTTGCTCTTTTGAATTTTTGTTTAAATTTTGTTTTTATTTTAAATTTGAGTTAAAAACTTTGTATCATAAATAAATGAAATGATTCTTTCATTTTGTAAATTAAGAAAGCTGAGGATTTATATTATACAAATCAAAAGATTGAATTACGTTACGCGGGGGAACCACACTGGTATCTTAATTTGGCATACTTTCCTTATAATTACTCATGATGTGTTTATAAATCATCCACTTCTTTGAGCATCATGATTCACTTCTTTAAATAGATGAAACAGTGGAGCATTCATGGTTTCATATTTTGAATGCAGCGCCTTTCGGTGGAACCAATGAAGTTTCTAGATCTTGTGAGGTAACGATTGTCTATGACTAAAACTCATGAATTCCAGGTCGAATTTGGTGACCTATACTCTTTATCTTTGCTTTGAAGGCACTTAACAGCAAACACAGTACAATAAGAAATTAGCTTCACTGAAATGCAAGGTTATGACTTAGGTGCGATTCTTTTAAAAAAGAGCCTTGTCAAAAATGTATTAATACCATGAAAAAGTTAGGTAATGTTTGGTATGTATATGCAAATTCAATTGTATATTTTTATAAGAAAACTTTGAAGGAAAAAGATGTCAATTCTTCAAGGGAAAAATATAAAGCACATTTTAGCAGATGGCGTGAGAACTTATATTTAGATTCAAGGGGTTGCGAATCACTATAAGGGTTAAAACCTACGTTTGGTAATGTCCTACCGTTCATGTTATGAAAGTAATATAACAAATTCTATTTCCAATTTAATAATATTTTAATTTAAATAATATTAGAAAACGGCAAAAGCTTAATTATTTAATTTAATTATATTATTTTAGAAACGTTAGTTCCTAATCCTTGTATAACATAGCGTCTTTCAAGGCATTATCAAAATCATTAAAACGGAATATATATTGTTTTGAAGAAGATACATAAAACACATCTAAGATCTCAAGAGCATGGGGAAAGAAAATCCGAAAGTAATTAGAGTCTAGACAGAAAACGTCAGTATGAAGCTTATTTTTATATTGCAAATTTGGCATACAATATTTTGGTTTGCATATACTATTAGAAAAATCTGTTGGAAATATATGACAAGAAATCTTTCTTCTAGTCGCAGTATGTATTTTGATTATAAAGAAATGGTTGTAAAGACTTTAAAGTACAAATGTGCAAAATCGTGCACATTCAAACCTTTGAGAAATTTACAGATTGTTGAGGCCTTTATTTTTGATAACCACAACGTTTACGTACTTTTATTGGAAGGTATTCAAAAATACACAAAAAGGTGAATAATGTGTGCAGAGATTCATTTCACCATTGTGTTAGGGCTTCTGAAGTTTTCAAAAAAGTTTTTTGAAAAATAGAATTTTGCAAAAGAACGTTTTTGTTGTACTTCAAGAAAACGGTAAATGTAATGTTGATTGAAATTAAAGCTATCTATTATATTACATGTTACATGTAATAATGCATATATACACTAGTATTGTGTAAAATTTAAATATATACGTTACATATATATTATAATAACTTCTTTTGATTTATACCCTCTGATTTATTTCATTTTCCGATGACATTATATTTCTTAATAAATATGTCATTACATAAATAGTTTTGAATGTATATTTTGGTATTATCATGTGTAGTTTATGTTAAATAATTCTAAGTCTAGTAAATTCTAAAATCTATTTTATGACATGAGAGTTCTAGTATTTATCTCTTTGGAATCGAATACTATTATGTAATAATAAACATAAAATATGAGACATGTTTCAGACATAAAACATCATACACACATGCATCAAACCATTCATAACAATTATTAATTAGGTAATAGTTTATATATTGTTTTAATGGCCACTGAGTAAAGATAGCGTTTTCGTGAAGTATTGTTGAAACTTGAATGAAACTTGAAGACAACATCATAATATTTGCTATTTAAAATGAATTTAATCATCTCTTTATTTTTTATTTTTTTCATTAGTTAATTAAAATCTACTAATTTCGCAGTTAAATGTTTTGTAATTAAGAATTACAAATTATACATGTACCCAAATACTTTATGACGCCAGATATTTGCGACATTCAGAGAATATAACAGTTATCAATAGTTATATTCATCTTCCATCATTCTAATAGCATGAATCCAATGTTAAAAATAAGTGGTCAAGATGCATGGAACCATATTCAAAATAGGTCCTTTTTGAGAATTGAATATAATATTATTATGTTAATTCTACTTCTCCTGACACTCTTGAAGAAATTTAACCAAGAAGAGATATATTAACGATGTTAGATATTTAAATTGCAAAATGTGACAAAATAAAGAGATTTTTTAGACATTAAGTACAAACATTATAATTAATTGTGCATCTATAATTTATAATTTAGTAAGTAAAATATAAGTAAAATAAATAATTTAAAATTTTTTAATAACCGTTAAATCATATTAAAAGATTAATTTATGAAATAAAACATTAGCAAGGTAGATGGTAGCTTTCAACTCATCATGAAAAAGAAAATTTATTGATGACATTTCAAGATTTATGAGATTGGGTCCGTCATAGTTTTTTTAATATTTAATAGCCTAATAAATATTTAAATACTTTTAAAGTTTTTCATTATTATTATTATTATTATTATTATTATTATTATTATTATTATTATTATTATTATTATTATTATTATTATTATTATTATTATTATTATTATTATTATTATTATTATTATTATTATTATTATTATTATTATTATTATTATTATTATTATTATTATTATTATTATTATTATTATTATTATTATTATTATGGATGTTTATTTTCTGCTTATTTGAATTTAAATTTATTTTTTGCATTTAAATTGAATCAAAATCTGAAATAAATTTAAAATTTAAATTTTATAAATTACTACAAATATGAAATTCCTAAAAATTTATGATAAAATATATGATAAAAAAAAAAATTTTTTTGCAAATAATTTGTTGGGCCAGAACGTAAACGGCCTTGAAAAATGTTTAAATGGATCAGAAACACACACGCAGATACAACAAGCAATTTAAAATGAACCCCTAAAAACACCAAGTAAACCATATAAAATCTGAGAAATAAAAGAATTAAATATAAAATAATAAACATAAAAATAAATTAAAATATTAACAAAAGCACCAAGATCCGCACGATACCTACACAAATACAACAAGAAAACACGACAAATTCGACGAAATTGGAAAAATCAATTAAAGTTCATTAAAGTGAAATTTAAATCGAAAAATTGAATTAGCAATAATTCAATAAAAATTTTAAATAAAAAATTATAAAAATAAATCAAGAAATATTAAAATTAAAAAATAGAATTTGCTAGAAAATAACAAGGTCGAATTTTGTTTTACTGCATCAAATTTTACACGTCATAAAATTAGGTATATATACTGATCCATTTTCACATTTAACTTAACCATTTTTAAAACCATAGAAACCATTTTGAAAATTGTGTAAACCATTTTTCAGATCATTTTGAACTAGTTTAATACTTTAAAACTATTTTCGTGAAAATCATTTGAAATTGTTGTTCAACTTTATTTTGAATTTTCAGCAACAGGAATTTTAGGTGAGAATTATTGATGGTGGAACCCTCTTTCCACGTCACGTCCTTGCATCTCAATGGAGCTCTGCTCGGCGTTGGCGTGGGGAGAGAGGTATTTATGTCATTTTGTATTATGAATTGATGTTTTATGGAATGGTTAAAATGGGTAAATTTATTGTTTTATAATTAATAAATATTATTAATATGTATAACTTATTTTATATGTCTTTATAAATTATAAATTTTAAATGTCGAAATTTTTCCGGCCCACAGCCGACACATCACGCAAGATAGTAAAATCAACATAGTGCAGATGCATGTAAGAGCGTGGAAAATCGCCAATGATATGCACCCGTGAAGACTCAGCGTGCGCAACGCAGCGGTCGTAACGTCAATATTTATCCCTATAGCTGAAGCGAGAGATAAGGAAGAAGTCTCTGGCTGCTTCCTCGTTTCTCAATTCTGTAAAATCGACCTAAAATTATATCATACACGGCTTAAAATCACCACACCGAGTAGTCCAGTGGGCACTCAATAAATATAATATAAACACAAAGGCGCTTAAGATCTATTAAAGGGAAAGGGTACGGGGATAACTCAACTGAAATCGTTGGTGTAAATAAATTAAATGAATTAGTTAGCAGTATATTAACTCAAATTCGCGACATTAAAAATATAAATATCGTAAGCAGTTCAGTGAGTCCCTTAAATTGAATTTATCCATTAAGTTAAAGATTTTTTTCATAAAAAAAATAAATATTCCCTTAATTAATGTGGATTTAAATAAAATAATTATTGAAAATTTAAGTGACTCACGGTTCCAACTAAACTATCTCCTTGATTCAGAATTAAAGTAAATGGGATAAAAGTATAGTGTAAAGTGAAGGGTACTGTAATGAATTAGGTTAAGATCATTGATATAAATGAATTAGAAGCAAATTGATATCGGTATGCTAAAATAATCCAAATAGTAAAATCTCTTAAAAGGTAATTATTGATTCGATTAAACTAATTAACGATTACGGAGTAAACATAAGCATCGCCTTAGTTAAAATTAAGTGAATTGACTGATAAAATTAGAGTAATGTGAATACAATAACCCGATAGATCGTCAAGTAAAAGCAAACATAGTTTTAGTTAAAAATAATAAAATAATCTATGAAAAATGCAGTAGACAATTACTTAAATTACTTTATTCGAGGGATTGTAATTAATATAAATCGTTAATAACTATAAGTTAAAATATAGAAAAAATCACTGATTTAGCCAACAAAGTCTTCGGTAAATTAAATATAAATTCATGGAGCAAAAAATAGAACCAACAAATTAGATTGATAAATTCCGGGATTAACCCAAGGTAATTCGTCCACCAAAGTAAAAATAACTCGTTGCTTCAGACCACAGCACTAGTAAATTGAACCCAATACGACTCCTCGCTCGAAGTTAGCGTAATGGATAACGATAATCAAACAACCCTCGAGTTGAAAATTTCCTTTTAGATGATTCATTCGAATCTGAAATACGGTAATTGCCGGGTGAAAATGGGTAAAATATAACTGAAAAACTCTAAGATAAAGATAAGCAAATCTGTAACCAAAAATTTAATGACAGTTTATTGACAAAAAATTTACTGTTAAGGAGTTACACAACCTTGCAGCATTATTAAATCCAATCGACATTGATAGGAATAGCTTGAATCGCGATGAGAAAGAACCAAATCATTTTTACGATAATATTTTGTTTAAACCTAACGGCTAAAATGTGTTAAATGAATCAAATAAAAATCATACCGAAATTAGTTTACCTTCCATAACATGAAAGCCCGAAAGATTGATAATATCGGAGTGATAATTGTTAAGCATCAGTAAAATCCAATGGCGCTGTTAGATGTATATGCCATTAAAGTTAAAATTTCGATAGAATGAAGTAATAATACATTCCAAAAGATTAGAACATAAATTGAGTAACTACAACCAAAATTCCAACTCGTCCAAATGATTAAAGATGCTGTGATCTAATAGTATATCTAATCGACCAAACAGCGAAAATACGCCGGATATTGAATTGTAACGGAAATCGCACCAATCGACGCGAATATCCTGGAACAACACTAGTAAGACAACATCCGGACTAGTTTCCACTAAATCTAAAGTCATCGATCACACTTCCATCTAACCGGACATCCGGTCAATCATTACTAATAACGCGCAACATTAACCGACGGAAATTACGTGCGCACGCCAAACACACGTCGATACCTCAGCGATGTGACATCCGTTATCGCCTTAAACGATCACCAAATCATAGAATGGTTAAATGAAATTAACTTCAAACTTAACTTTAAAGAATTAATAAACTGTTATTATAACATATGACGATAAAATTTACCTGATCGAACGACAAGTAATATTATAGAGAATCCGAAAATAGGAAAACAAATGAAATAGATAATAATGAATACAGTTGCGTAATCCTTAAAATCACAACTTGCGTACAATTGTATCTTCATTTATGTGGTCGCTATATCAACTCGACGACTCCTTAACATTGCCGGCCTAATTAAATAAAACAAGTTGAGTAATAGACTTACCACCCGTGTATTATCAATGTCCCTAGCCGAAGCCACCCGTTCCGAAAGAATCTCGATCAAATAACATTTATTAGAACCCGATGAGAATAAATTGGATGACCCTTCAATAGTGATATAGGTACCATCTATTTGTTAACCACTTAACATGATAAATTAAGCAGAGCTAATAATGCCAACGTTTTAGACATGTCATCCAAGCGAAGTATCAGTCAGAGTACCGGCACACAGGGACAATCAATAGTTCAATCGACTACGAGAACATCCGATCCGATACATCAACAATGGCCGTATCCGACTGCCTGGAAGATGTTAGGCGTAGGGAAGGAGCCCTGCGATATCTCAGAACGGCAATACCCAGCGGCAGAAACATACACAAACGCACAGAACCTCCTCACCCAGTGGGAAAGGGTGCGGGAGGAAGTAGATTTGCAGGTGGTTAAGGCGAGGATGTACCTTGCAAACGTGGTAGAAGACATCCTCGCCGGGCGGATTGCAGCCACCTATCCACCTCGCCCAGTCCGAGATACCCGAAGGCCCTACACAGTGGAGGCTCTCAGACGAAGTCTGAAGCGGTACTGTCCCGATGAATGACTTAATAATGATAGTTTTATGTAGTGATTGATCCAAAATATTAGCAATTTATGTGTTCTTTTCTTGGTATAACTGGAATTATTTGCGATTTTGTTTAAATGAAATAAATGATTCTTTAACTTGAGCAGTAATAAATAAAAATGATCTATTTAATTACAGTAATGTCGTCCTTACGAATCTTGCAAACAGAATTGGATCGCGCGAGACAAGCAAACACGGAATTACTCGCCCAGATCATCCAATTAACGCGGGAAATGCAACATATAAAAGCGACATGGACGGATCCTGCAAAGACGAAAACGATCTACCATCGACTCACAGCGGCCCAGAAAGGCTGGGAAGAAGAGCGGCAGCTAAATCAGAGTCTGCGCACGCAGATTCGGGGACTCGAAGTCGCCCTAGCGGTATGCCGAGAAGGTGAAGCGGTAACTTACCCGCTCATCTTCGCCCCAACCCAACTGCCACAGATGACCACCAAGCCAGCAGAACAATCCATCACTACAACCAGCAACCGTCGACCGGGACGTAAGGAACGTGCCCGACGGCGTGCAACACAACTCCAGAATCTCAAGCAGTAAATGATAATGTGTTTGAGTTGAATAGAATGGTTATAAACTTAGTTGAATTGTTGTTTTAATATGACCGTACGCCAACATCGCCAATTCGTTCCATAGTCCAATAAGAACCTAATCCTGAATAGTTATGAGGGACCGAACAAAGCGAGCATAGGTCTTCTATCGACAGCTCGTGAACCCGAGGATTGTCCGAGCAACTATAGTACTAGCCAATGGTACTCAATTTTTGCGGGCAATCCACCACTTGAACACATTACCAACGTTGCCTAGCAACGGGTGCCAAGTGGCGATCAGCATCATTTTGTATGGCGTTACTGGGGTAACCAGAAAGTCAAGCAAGATGTGAAACCCTGTAACCCACCATGCAAATTTGGGGGCTCAGCCGGGATTGAAGCTTTGTTATTTGGAAAGACCAAAACAATCAAGTTAAGAAACAACAGAGAGTTCTGTCAGTACACCCTCAGCCGGGATGGAATGATTGTTTTTGCGAAAAACCAAAGGAAATATAGACATATGTTTAAGGTTTAAATTGAAAATGTCGGGACGACATTTTGTCGAACCGCGGAGAGATGTAATAACAATGAAACAAAAACCCAGAGAACGATAAATGGAAAACGAACAACCTTACTACAAGATAAGAGGAAATGTCAAGGAAATAGACGACTAGCCCACCAAATACAAATTTGGGGGCTCAGCCGGGATTGAATGATTTTCGTGTGCAAACAAACGACAGGGGACTGGCTACAGAACTAACCGACTACAAATTAAGACGCCAAGACACTCAACATCCATCAATACTTGACGACACAACACCCTTGTAAGATACCAACAACACGACAAGACGCATAAGCAAACAACACATAATTAAAAGGGCAAAATGCGGGATAAAATGAAATGGGGTAAGTAAGGGAATAACGATAAACTACGGGGGAAAGCAATAGAACCAAGTAGAGAAGTCAACGATAATAGAATAAATTACAACGAGTAGTGATTAAAATAGTAGTTGATAAAATGAAGCAAAATATATTAAAAGACTAAGAATTGAATGAATTTAGTTAATTAGTATTTAGATAAATTTAAAGGGTAATTTAATAATTTTAGATGGAACCAACAAAAATTATAGAAAAACTAAAGGGTATCCTAAACATCGAGAACGATAACCTAGAGGAACTAATCAACAAACAAAAATTAATTAAACGAGCTAAAGAGGATATATCAACGATTTCAAACCTGTACTCCGATGAACATTGCATATTAATAAAATTGATCGATATTGATAAAGACGTAACAACCGAAAGAATATATGAAATTCTATCCATGAGATTAGAGATAACTAAATTTGGGAAAAGCTGGCACAAGTTAATGGAAAAAGTCAAAAACATTGAAGACGAGATTGCAACAACAATGAAGGAGCAGACTAAGGCTTATGCAGAATGTTATGCGTGCAAAACAGAGGAAGCACGAGTAATGGTGATACCTTGCGGACACCTGAGTTATTGTTATGGATGCGCACAAGAATCGCACTGTATGTTATGCCAGCGAAAGATAAAGGAAAGACTAACTGTTTACTTTCCATGAATTGTTATGATAAAATGAAATAAATGTGTATTATGCAGTACTTGAATTATTATTAGATGATAAGACGAATATAAAAGAAATATGCAATGTTTATAAATAATAAAACCACCCGACAACGATAAATAAAGGTAATAGACCAAATACATGAAAGCCGAATTAAGGAAATAATTAAAACACATGCACAGAGACACAAAATATTGGACGGAAAAATTTCGACAACCGAGTTTTCCTAGTGTATAATTCTTTTGTTTTATTGATATTATTGTTTTATTGATATTATATGGAGATAGGACGAAGAAAAATGGTTAACCTGAGCTATCTAATGATAGTACGCTCACCCAAGGGAAACCCTGATCAACCCTACCAAGAAAGGAACTGGTAGGCCAAGTCGCGTATGTCAGCAAGTAACCGGCGAGAGATTGATCACCTCTTTTGGGGAGCTTGCTGATGCGATTACCACAAATTTTGAAGGGGGGAGTGAAGAGATAGACCGAGAAGTGAGAGAAAGAGTGTACACGGAACAGAATTAATAGTTTGATTAAAGGTACCTAGAGATGACTTCTTTTTTCCCTAGCTGGTGGTGAGGCACCAGAGGACAGCTACGGACTGTCGTGCTCAGGTTGTTATCAGCCAAGTGACTGATGGCGCTGAGCCGTTCGATACAAAAACCCGGATCACACACCGAGTATCGAACGATTCTTTTTTTCGCTGGGAGGAACTCGATACAACAACCCGGATCCCACACCGAGTATCGGGGCCAAACGGTAGGTGAGATGTGAACTAACCGGTAAATGGTTCATACTCAAAATGTCCTACTAAAGCCAGATGAGAGCGGCTGAACGGAGCCGAGAAATCTGATGGAAGGAGCGGGCAGAGATTTGATAGTTTATTTTCCGCTCCCACTTTTAATCGCTTCCTTTTCTTTTCACTATTCGGGAAATCAAGTAAACCGCTTTTGGAACTTGATTGAACGTCTAGGCATTTCCATACTTTTATATTCTTCGAGGTACACAACCCGGATCCCACACCGAGTACCGAGGGAATGTTTTTTTATTGCCCAGCGAGGAGTTTGGTACAATAACCCGGATCCCACACCGAGTACCGAATATCCGAATGGCGGTGAGTAAAGCGTAACCGGAAGAATGCGCGGCCAAAAGACGCCATGGCTTGAGAGTCAGTGTGAGGCCTCAAACATACCCAAAAGTCACTGTTGAGCTCAAGTCCGATGAAACAATGAGAGATAATATGAATAAGACGAAAACGAATATGAGTAAAGATGAAATTGACAGAATATGATTATGATCAGATACTAGAGGCCATAGGGTGCCGGATGATTATGATCAGATACTAGAGGCCATAGGGTGCCGGATGATTATGATCAGATACTAGAGGCCATAGGGTGCCGGATGATTATGATCAGATACTAGAGGTTATAGGGTGCCGGATGATTATGATCAGATACTAGAGGCCATAGGGTGCCGGATGATTATGATCAGATACTAGAGGCCATAGGGTGCCGGATGATTATGATCAGATACTAGAGGCCATAGGGTGCCGGATGATTATGATCAGATACTAGAGGCCATAGGGTGCCGGATGATTATGATCAGATACTAGAGGCCATAGAGTGCCGGATAAGATATGATTATGATTAGATATTAAAGGCCATAGAGTGCCAGATAAGATATGATATGAGTAAGGATGAAATATGATTATGAATAGATATTAAGGTCACAGATGACCAGTAAAAGAGTTAAAGCCGAAGGCCGAAGAGCCAACGGAAATTATAGAGGGCATAGAGCGCCAGCGATTGAGGATTAAGTAAATGAATTTTTTGGGGGACAAAAACAATTAATGGAATGAATGAAAGTATGAGTATGATGATTTTATATTATTGATATTATGATATAGATAATTGATACGACTATATAGATAACTGATAAGACTATATAGATAATTGATACGAGATTAATAGATAATTATTACGAGGTATAGATAATTAAAAATAGACTTAAAATGAGGGGGTGAGTCGGATAAAGAGGACCACCACGACAAATGCGAACAAGGGATGATAACATATATAGTATGGTAAACGGAGGAGAAATTAGTATAGAGTATAGAATATTGGAGTGTTATTTATTTTTAGGAATCGATAGTCAAGCAAAGCAATCCAAGTCAAGTGCAAAGCAAAACAAAGGAGAAAATATTTCAGAGCAAACGACAAAGCAACGTGATAACAAAGAAACTTGAATAAACGAGCAGAAAAGATTTTGGAATAAACGTCAGAGTAGTTACAAGCAGATAAGCAACCAGAAGTTTCAAAGCAACCAAAGCAAGAGAAGAGAAACCAGTCAAGCAGACGAATAACCGTAAACATTGATAGCATCAGCAACCATACGAGAAGCAAAAGCCAAGAGAATAGAGAAAAGAGTTTATTAAAAGCAGAAGAAAAGAAAAAAGTTCGCAACAGTAGAAGTGTTAATACTAAAGTATCAACTGCAACCGGAACCGGCACAGATAGCGGATTGACCGATTTTGAATTTAATAGCAGCGAAGAGAACGAATTACGTAATATCGAAAACCAGTTGACAACGATAGAATCAGTAAACGAAGAAGATCTGGACAACAATCCAAACATGACGACTTCAATAAACTCTTCAATTCCGGATGCAAATACAATGTTGAATAACAATAATGTGATGATAGGAGAATTCAGAGAAAAGTTTAGAGGAGAACCGTTTGACGGTAGTCTCAACAAATTGGATACATTTATAAAGGAATTCGAAGTGTATAAAAATATCTGTCACTGGACAGATCAAAAAGTAAAAGAGCGACTACCCTTGTATCTGAAAGGGAGCGCACAAGATGTATTTGTAGAAGAAGCGAGAGATGTAACAAAATTGACAACATGGACAGAAATTAAAGAGTTCTTAATAAAGATATTCGGATAGAGAAAAAGGGGAATAGGAAGATATTGGACTTCCTACACCGAAAACAAAGACGAGATGAATCAAATGCAGTGTACGCATGCGAATTAAAGAAATTGTGTAAAGAAGCCTTCGGAGAAACAGATTTACCTGAAGATAAAATGGTAGACGTCTTCATAAGAGGAATCAAAAGGGAAGACATACGAGCCAACCTTGGATGTTTGGCACCAGAAACATTAGATAAAGCAGTAGCAATCGCAAATAGATGTGAAGCTCATCTGGGACTGGGATATCAAGTGGCAGTCTTGGCCACGGAACCAACAACATCAACAGTCAATGCTAACAATCAAAACAACAATACCAATCCAGCTATGAATCAATTCATTCCAAGAGCACAGCAGATGTTCAAGCCACCAGCAACGAGAAATCCGGAAGATAAAGGTAATAACCAAGTAAGTTATAATAATAATTTCAGGAACAATCCAAATGCAAATGAAAAATGCTCCACATGTCAAAGAATAGGACATCGGTCAGAGAATTGTTTCCGAAATTACAACTGCCAGATATGTGGTAAACGAGGGCATACTGAGAAAATATGTAGACAACCTAATAGCAAAGCATGTTACAATTGTGGACAACAAGGACACCTCGCAAGGCAATGTAACATAAGAAGAGAACCAAACCAATCAAGATTAAATAACTCTATGGGAAACCCACAAATCAACGTGATGCAAGAGATAGACATGCTACGAGAAACACTACAACGAATGCCCATGGAATTAAAAGAAATGATGCAACAGATGCCCACCAATATACAACAACAACGAATCAACGTAATGAGAAGCAATGAGGAGATTCAAGAGCTGAGAACTAGAGAATATCAAGAGCAACAACAAGCTGAATGGCAAAGACTACAAACAGAAGAAGCTCAGGAAATCCAGCAAAGATGGGAAAATCGAAAACAAACCCCGAAAAGAATTAATATGATGAGAATGGAAGTTTCAGATGAAATTCACACTGCGGAGCAGTGTGTTGAGAACGAAGGGGGAGGAAATATGATAACCGATAACGAGAAAACAGTTGAATTAAACACGATGGAGAAAATAGAGGCCATCAAAGAATTTGCAGAGGAGGAAAAACAAAGACGTCGACAGTTAAAAGAAACAATAATGGAGAAACCGAATGAACCAGAAACCCAAGAGATTAAACAAGCAGAGATGATGATAACGGAGGATCAAAACAAGAAAACATTAGTGTACGAGATAAATGAACTCGAAAAAGAAATTATGACACAAAAGACAGAGAGTACACTCGAGAAAATAAAGCAAGAGGAAGCTTTAGAACAAGAGGAGGATCAGTTAAAAGAAAAAGAAGCAATCCTGAAACAAGAGAAAGCGGAACTAAGAAAGAAGGCACTAATATTAAAAATAGATGGAGCATTGAAACACCTAGAGCAAGAACAAGCACTAGATCAAAAAATAGAAGTGCTGGCAAAGAAAGCGCTATCGCAAGAAATGAAAGAGCCAGAATTAAAACTGCAAAAAGATGAGCAGGAAGCATCAACGTCAAAAGAAAAAGAAAAGATATCAGAACCAATAATAGCAAAAAATCGAATCCAGAGGGTACTGCTACAAAAAATAGAAACAAGAATCAGAAAAGAAAAACCCACGTGGAGCGAAGCTCAAATCGAGAACAGAATAAAAGAGATATGGTTCCAAACAAAAGGGCCAACAAAGATAATGAAAGAAGAGGAACAACCACATATTAATATGCTGAGACAAATACCAGACGATCAAACAGACGAAGATGAAAGTGAAATAAGCAGTCTGGGCGGGGAAATATTTCAATCATGCGAGGAAAATAAACCATATAAAGATGAATCAAAATCCGAATTAGAAGAAATGGAAACAAACGTGCCAAGAGAAGATGAAACTGAGATATTAAAAGAAATCAACGAGATCGTAGAAGAAGTAGATCGAAACCAAATGTTCCTAAATCTCAGAGATACAACCGCATACAGCAGAATAATGAAACTAATTGCGAAAGGATATCAACAGGATAATGGTACATTCACGGCATCATGGAAAGATATGATAAAAAAGTACCAAGAGAATCTGAAAGAATATGATAGAGAAGAGTATCAGGTAATTATTGATTTTCCAGAGATACCGAGACAGATAATAGCCACAAGAGGCGAAAGCACAAACGAGTTGTATGATTGGGTAGTGAAAAAGCTAGGACCCAGTTATAAAAATAAACCTTTATATTACCAAGGAAGAAAAATAAAGCGAGATATACACCTAGCGGATGCTCTAATATGGCCAAAAGGAATAAATGTGGTAACGTTGAACAAGAATGAAAATGAAGAAACGACAGCAGAAATATGGCAGAAAATCCAAATATTGTACAACAAAGAAATAAAACCCGGATTAGAAAAAGAGAGACAAAAGATAATGAGACAAAACCAGATTAAAATGACGGAACAAGCAATAGACCAGGCTAGAAAATATATTAATCGATTATCATTAACGAGACCGATTTCAATGAAAATGTTCGTAGAAGCTGTACGAGACACAGACATTATGAGATTTGACAACGAGAGAACAGATGAGTTGATAGCCAAATATGGAGAGCACCAAAGAGATATGAGAGGAGATGAACCAATAAAGATAAAAATAAAGCTACCGAATTGTTGGGCTCAGAGCCACAATCTAAACAAAAATAAAAGTGAAAAAGTTGTGGAAGGAATCACTGCACATAAACATGCACCGCACCAAGATACTAAAAATTAAAGAAAAACATATTAAATAAAACAAAATAAATATATAACAAAACCAAATAAAAACAAATAATTAATAAAAATCATGAGAAAGCAAAACAGCTACAGAAGGAAACATATAAAAAATAAAATAAACTGCCAAAACCTTGCAAAATAAGGTTTAGAAAAAACATAGGCAGAAGCGGCGACCAGAAAACAAATAAAAAAGGGCAAAAATAATATTATCAAAAAATAACAGTAAAAATAAAGTTCGAACATAAACTGAATTATATATTAAAAAATAAAGAAAAATATACAAAAAATAATAAAAATAAACTTTAAGTAATAAAATAATTAAAAAGCCCTAAAAATGGCGAAAAATCGCCTATTGGTCGCACACATGCATGCAAATAGTATAAATACAGTGATGAATTTCATAATTTTTAACCTTTAAAAAACCGTTGAAACTTGTATGCAAATTTTGAACAATTAGAAAACTCTTTAGACGTAAGAAATTTTTCTTTGTTTTATTATATACCTTGTCCTAATTTTATATGTTTTTAATTAAAAATTTGGTTTTGTAATGTCTCATTCACTTTTATGCCAATAAAATTATATTTATATATATTGTCCGACCCTTAAATTCCTATATATATTGTATAGTAATAGATGGTCCATGGGACGGATCTCGGGCTAACTAGTGGGTGAAAACTCTTAGTTGGGCTCGCGGGTCATGCCTCGTGGACCCCTCGGCAGTCCGCAGTCGGTTCTGGTGATAATGCACAGGACCGCCACGCAGGGCGCCGCTGTATACTCGGGGCGGCTTCTGAAATATGTGGCCGGAACGAGTTGGAATAAAATCAGGGAAGATGCGGCAGTAGAGAGAAAGGGGAATTTAGGCATGATCATAACTGAATCATACGAGTCATTTTTTTTTTGACATTTTAATAAGAAATGGGTAGCAGGGGTAAGCGGAGGAATAGTCGATAAATAAACATCGTAATCATAAGATCTCTGTATAAAATAACCTCGTGAACCCGTAAAATTAAGCAAACTAAAGAAAATTGAGTTACGGAGGTGTCAGCACGAACAACAAAACGCTAAAATTCCTACCCCACCAAATCGAATTGTGAAATAATGACAGCATGAGACCCCAAAACATTTGAATTGAAAATCAATAAATTTGCATAAATAGACAATAGATATGCCTGAATGCATAGGTGATATTTGAGAATTGATCTAGTGCAACACAATATACAAATAAATTCAAATTAAAGTCGAAATAAAATGGTAGCAGATCAACAGAGCATGACAACTTTAGGCCATTTTCCGATGAACCACAGATGTAACAATAGCAACCACTGCAGTAGACGACACGAATATAATGGTGAGAGTAGTAACACTAAATATAGCGAACAGAATAAATCGATAAATAAAATAAATAAAACGTAATAAGGGTAGTAAAGCGTGATAATTACACGAGTATAGTAAAAATAATAAAATATGATAAAGTAAATCAATATAGATGGTATTAGTAGTCACAACAAATTCCATGGAAATAATACTAGAGGTAGAATAAAACGAATTACCAAAAATCTAACAATAATAAATATTCCCTAAGCAAGATAACTATAATAAACGAAGTGGATGAAACACCTATGACACTAATAGTAAGAATAATAATAACTAGGGGCTAACTGACGAAAATGACATTTAGTCTGGAAATAATTATTGAGGAAGGCCTGCCGTAACAGCCAAGATTCAATCCACTCGTAAAAGGGCCCCATTTCGTGATAAAGTAAATGAATCGCAAAATAATTAAATAAAATGCTCAATCACTTTACCATAAATGAGATAACTTCGGGTCAGTCAACTCGGTAAAAATGTGCACTCGACCTCTCGTGGTATGCCCAAAGATACCGTAGTGTTACCCAATAATGATAAACGGTTAAATCACGATGAATCTCAAAGGGGAATAACAAAAAATAAGTAGTCAGCCGTAAAACTGCCACCCCGTCTCCCGCCAATGTTCCCGTATTTCTGTCACCACTCCACTTCTCAGGAAACTCCCTTTTATTTTCCTTTGTTTTTCTTTTCAGAATGCAGAATCACGATGATGAAACCGGAGTGGATAGGTTGCCGAGAATACCCCGACTTCCCCCGTCGATCGTGGCTGTCCGCCACCAGTATGAAGAGTTAAAACAACGGCACGAAGCCCTCCAAACCAAATATGCACGAATAAAAGGCACGTGGGCTCCGCCTGATGTCGTCAAAGTGCTGCGACAAAAAATCGAGCGGCTCACTCGAGCGCGGGATGAGTTGGTCACCGAATCCCGTGCTCAGCGGCTGCTCATCAAAGAGCAATCGACCGCGCTCCGCCGCGCGTTTACCGATACCGAGCTCCAAGCTTGCGTCCCGGCAAGTATCCGAGCCAGGGGATTGGAGATAATACCAGCTTCTCACCTTCCCGTCTCCAACGAACTGCCTTCGTCCTCAGTCTCCAGGAACCCAATCCCTGAAATTCTCAGCCCGTCGGTCGAGCCCGTTGTCCCTCCACCACCTGCTGGGGACACCAGGAGTGCTGCTAACGCACGGACACGCCGGCGACCGAATAAAAATCGACGTCGTCGCGAGCGGCGCCGACGAGCGGAAGAAGTCCTCAATGGAGTGGATCCTACGGAGATTCCCAATACAACTAACGATCCGCCTCCACCTTACCAGGAGTTTGAATTCCCGGAATTCGACCCGGATATTCTATACGCCCCTGACCTAATAATCCGATCACCCGCTAGGTCGATTCATATTAATTTAATTGACGAGGATCCGGAGTCTTTCCCGGTCACCCACATCCTCGATGAACTTGGGCTCGAAGTGGAGGATATCGCCGTTCTTACGGGCGAAGTGCCTAATTCTAGTCGGGCACAAGAAATCGCAGGCCCCTCAACCAGACGAGAAGAGGCCCAATTCTTAGACCCCCCGCCATATAGACCAAGGAAACGAAAACATTTTCCCACCGACATTGACGAGGATGATTAAAGAAGCTCGAAATGCTCGGCTTGACTAATTTCGATCGATTTTGTTTCATTAGTTAAAAATAATTTGATGGTCATTAAATTCAACATTTACCTTTTCGTTTCATGAATTTTGTGTTGAGATTGGTTAAATGAACCAGTTTATGAGTGGTGTAGCGGTGATAGAAGGGTTGAACTATGGCGTACCCGCAGTAGGGTTAGAACATCATCCATAAACTTCTCTCCAAGGGTTGTCACGAATCGAAAGTCAGGGAAGAAAAGCGTAAGCCCTTCTATCGGCAGCAACAACTCGGGAAAGACGAAGGTCCTTCGAGGAGTAGTGCTAGAAATGGCGCTCACCTGCTCGAATGGCATTCGGCCATTATGTACGTTACCAACGTGATCTCGATCACGGGTACATGGTGGTTACTAAAATCATGCGGCGCATCAGGAGGTTTCCCCTAACTCTTCATGATGAGAATCTCAGCTGTTTTTTTTTCTCCTGTGTGTCCAACATGATTTTTGGGGGCTCAGCCGGGAATTCGATTTAATTACGACCTCTCGCAAATAGAAAAATAGAAACCCAGGGAAATATAAATCCAACGGAGAAAGTATAAACAAACCTCAGCCGAGAGTAAGATAAAATCGTATTAACAAAAGAAAAATAAGAGTGACGCGAATCGGAGAGAAAATCACGAGAATACCTGAAATTATCCAACTAAATTACAGAAATAAAACGTGAAGACGACCTTGTAAATTAATGGAAATAAATAAAAATGTATCATAAAAATAAACTAATTAACTATAAAAGGGATAAAATAGAATTAAAAATCAATAGAATAAAAATATTAATAATTTAAAATAGAAGGATAATAAAATTAGAAATAAAATGGATAGAATAGAATTAACAACTCAATTACCAAATAAAAGAAAATAATAAAAGAATGAGGCAGCAAAATCAATAAATTAAATATTAATAATAGAATAATAAAACCATTAAATTAATAATAAAATTTTTGTAGAAGAAATGGACCATTACAACGAAAAATTAAACCAATTGCAAGACTTCCTGAACATTGAAACAAATTCAGTAGAACAGCTAGTTGAAAAGATGAAGCAGATAAACAGAGCAAGGCAAAGCAACCCACAAACAATAAGCCGTGAAAACACCCGAACAACATTAGGACTAATACAAACAGCGGAGACAGAGAACCAATACGACTGGTACCGAGAAAGAGTAAACAACCCAGAAATAAACATAAAATATCACGCAATAGAGCAACAAGTTGAAACAATACCTGACGCCATACAGAGCATAATACGACGAGAGATAGCACCTCTACACCAGTGTTACATCTGCCAAATCGAGCGAATAAAAGTGCTGACACTTCCGTGTGGACATTTCTGCTATTGTCAAAAATGTGCTAAACCAATGACTGTTTGTGTAATTTGTAAAATTGATATTGAGGAAAAAGTGACGGTCTATTACGAGTAAACCTGTTATGAAATAAAGAATTAGTTAGTCATTCCTTTTCCTCCCATATATCTATATATAAAATATATGAATAATTATATATACACAAAAGTAAAAACAAAAAGCAAAAGAAGTAGAATGAGACATTATGAACATCAGAGATAAAGTATAAGGGAAATACCTTGAGCTACCTTCGGGTAGTGCGATTAAAAAACCAAACCGGGAGGGGATAACCGATCACCCAGAAGAGAGATATAGGACGAACTGTCGACAAGTTTTGCCCAGTTGAAAAGCTACTGTGGTAAGACTGATCACCTTACCGTTGCAGTAGTGGATCAACAAAGCCGTTTTGTATTTCAAATCTGGGGGGTAGGCGAAGAACTCTCGAAAAGGTAGAATGGGAAACGCGCGTATAGAAATAAACAAAAGAATAAATAGGATAAAAAGAAAAACAACAATAAAAGGAAGATAATTAAAGAGCTCAAATAAGGGATAAATAAAATATGAATAGAAATGAACAGGAAGCCGGTAAGAAAATATAACAAAATAGAGAATTCGCATTACCTCGGCTGAGACTGACTTCGTACTACAGAACATTAGTTCATTCGCATTACTTCAGCTCAGACCGACTTCGTATTACAAAAACTCGGTCCATTCGCATTACTTCAGCTCAGACTGACTTCGTATTACAGAACATTGGTTCTTTCGCATTACTTCAGCTGAGACTGACTTCGCATTACAGGACATTGATTAACTCGCATTACTTCGGCTGGACTGACTTCGTATTACAGAACAATAGTTCATTCGCATTACTTCAGCTCAGACCGACTTCGTACGAAAAATTAGGTCCATTCGCATTACTTCAGCTCAGACTGACTCCGTATTACAGAACATTGGTTCATTCGCATTACTTCAGCTGAGACTGACTTCGTATTACAGGACATTGATGAATTCGCATTACTTCGCTGAGACGACTTCGTATTACAGAACAATAGTTCATTCGCATTACTTCAGCTCAGACCGACTTCGTATTATAAAACTAAGTCCATTCGCATTACTTCAGCTCAGACTGACTTCGTATTACAGAACATTGGTTCATTCGCATACTTCAGCTGAGACTGACTCCGCATTACCGGACATTGATTCACGTGTACTACTTCAGCATAGTCTGACTTCGCATTAATAGAACACAGTCCTATCATACTAGGTTAGCACAATCTCAATCCATAATAATAAAACATAGTTCAATCGTATAAGGGAGCAGAATATCAAATCAGGTTAAAAGAGCACAGGCTCAACAAAACAACGGAACGAAAATAACATAGTAAAAGATAAGGGAAATAAAATAATATAAGGACAAAAATGAAGGGAAACGCGAAACGCACAATGAATAAACTAAAGGGGGTAATAGGATCTGGGAAACGGCATAGCCGAACGATTTATTATAAATAGATATTACTATGACTATATAGATAATTGTTACTACCCATATAATAATTAAAATCGACGAAAATGAATTGAAAAGGAAAAATAATATGTATGGGAATTATATTAAACGGGATAACACCGGGAAATATGAATTATTATAATTATGGGTACTATAATCAAATCGAGATGGCGAATAGGCCAAGAAAAGAAACGATAAATAAAAAATGATAAATAAAGGAGAAAATGTAAACGAATAGAAATAAAAGAATGACAAATAAAATAATAAATAAACTCAGTAGTTTATTTGAGCGGTTCGAAAGACTGAAAGCGTGTAAGCGGAATTAGGCTACACGGTTCATTTTTCGTTCTAGAACTCAACCAAAGCAACCAAAGCATCAAAGCATCCAACGCAAACAATTCGCAGACAATACAAGCAAAACAACAAAACACCCACGAACATAAACCCAAACAAGATATAACAGGAACCGAATCAATCAATATTCGACCGTTAACAAGGTAACCGTACGACAAATCAACACCAGTGAAATATTCACAACAAAAGAACCGACTACGGACAAAATTGCAGAGCGAAACAACAGACAACAGAACGCGACGCAACAAACCATCAAAGTAAAGAAACTACCCCCAAAATAGAACTACGAGGAGAGAACAACATTACGAATCGCGGCAACAAGCTATCTACTTTCAGGAGAAAGCGCCAAAAAATCGAGATCAACCTCAATCGCGAGAAAACTACACCAGACCAATTCAATCGAAGATATCGATTTTCCAATAGCCAAGAATCAGGCCGACAAAAGAAAACCAAGATTAACAAGTACCCCGAGCAAACAAAATCGCGAACAAGAAACGGAATAACGAATCAGCAAGGAACAAACATAGAAATCCAGCAACAAAACGTACCAAATAAGCCGGGAAATCAATCAAATAACCGCCGAAACAACAACAAAAAACAAATATGGCCGAAGAAATAAACTGAAACCCAAATAACAAAGACGGAAACGAACAAACAAACTGCCCAACAGCGAACGAAACAATTAGAGAATATCGGGAAAAATTCCGGAGGAGAACCGTTCAATGGGAACGCAAAATAAACTGAACACGTTCCTAAGGATTTTGGGGTATATGTAGAAGTTTGTGGACTGGACAACGATATGGTAAAACTAAGAATGCCGTTATATCTATGTGACAGCGCAACTGGATAAATCTTTCTGAAGCAAAGAAAGAGGAAACGCTGAATATATTGGAAAGAGACCAAGAATTCTTAAACTAACATTTGGTAGCAAAACTGACCAAACCAAAGGAATACAAGAATTATTTAACAGAAAACAAAGACATGGAGAGTCGAACAAGATGTTCGCGAGCGAATCAGAAATATTGGCAAAAACGGCAACCGACGGAAAATTAACGAAGCTCACCCTTGATCGGCATATTTGTAGATGGATTAAGACGACCAGAGCTGAGATCTGCAGTGGGAATGCAGATGTTAGACCACATTAGACGACGCGGTAGCTAGGGCAAACCAAGGCGGAAATACACCCTCCCATCACAGATTTACGCTTATGCAAGATGAAATCAATGATAGCAACATGGCAATAAACCGAAGAAAACGGACAAAAGCAAAAGTAAATCAGCTTTATACCAGGAGCCCACCAAATATTTAAACCACCAGTGCCAAAGACAATGACAACCGTCCGACAATAACTATTAACAATACAACAAAGAACAGGATACAACGGCGAAAATAACCAACGCAATTAAACAATGCAGAACATGCGGAAAACTCGGACACTGGGAAAATGAGTGTTACCAAAACGTACCATGTGGTAGATGTGGGAGAAAAGGACACAATATCAACCGATGTGAGTCAGGACCTGTTTCACTTGTGGAAAACAGGGCACGTTATCAAGAAATGTAGAGAAAGAATAAATCAGAATCAAGGACCGTCAAGAAACAATTACTATACGCAATCAGGTCAAGGAATCCAAATAATCGAACAGACAAGCAAGTATAAGGTGATGCAAGAATATCCCATCTTAAAGATATGATGGCAAAAAGAGCGAACAAACCAACCCCAACAACAACAATTCAATATATCCATGATGATGCAAAGAGTTTGAAAATAATAAGAAAATAGAGAAACGGAAATGACACAACAAACAACACCGCCCAGGATTGCAGCAGTTACAAATGGAAGAGGAACGAGTGAGACAAGAAAGAGTTCAAACAACGACAAGACAATCCCGCGAAGAATTAAATTGTTGAGAAATGATCAAGATGTCAAAGAACAATACTGCTACAAACATTTATCAAAAAGCTTACCAAAAGACAAACTCACGAAAACCAGAACTAGAAAAACTAGGAAAACCAAACGAACCAGAACGAAACATCGACCAACTAAAGCAGATTAAAGGAGAACACAAAAATACTACTCGGAAAAATCAAAGAAAGAATAACTCGCGGAAAACGAAACGGTCAACGAAATAAAGACAGCGATAACAACCAAACAAACAAATGGAATTCCGAATTAAAACGGGATATAATATGAGAAATCAATCAGCAACATGGAAAAAGAATTCCGAAACCACCCACAAGAGGAAATTAACGAAAGTAAAAACAAAGAGAAATTTACAAATTAATATGCTGCGGAACATCAGAGATTTCATCACCGGAAGAGGGAGAAATAAGTGAAACCAGCAGTTTAATGGGAGAAGCAGCTAAAAGTATCCGAACGAGAGCAGAATAAACAGATCATACGACCCAATGAATCGATGGTTCTCAGAACCGACCATTTATCAACCAACAGAAGGGGAACTAAAATCAATAGAAGAACTAAATCGAAACCATACCCGAAACATTAATAAATGAGGAGTTCATCAACAATGAGTATTTAGGAGATAACTATGAAGGTACTCTTGCAACCGAGGGGCGAAAGGAGACGTGATAATCCCGAACAGGAGAAACCACGGGTAAAGGCATATCTGGATAAACAAAAAATTTAGAGTATAAACGAAGTTCCAAATATTTAATCAAACGCCGACCTCATAGAACGTATCTGGATTAATCAGCCAAACACGGATGAAAAATTCGATTGGATAACAAGAAAGAATGGGGAGCTCCAAGAAAAATGATAACCTGTATATAAACGGATGGTAATAAAACCAGACCCTACACTAATAGACCACTAATATGGCAGGTAAACCAACATATGTACTCTAGAAGAAAAAAACAGTACCGGACTTCCGGATTATGGGCAGAAATACCGAAGAACGAATTCGAACAATATCAAAAAGAATCACAAGGACAAACCAAGGAATAATTTGTAGAAACAGAGAAAGTTAATCACGACAAAATAATAGATCAAATCCAAACAGAACTGGGAAAGATATAATGTATCTCAACACCAGCGAAATGAAAGTATGTCAATAGAAAACTTGCGAGATACGGTGATCCTCCAGACCACGCCAATTATAAGAATACGACATTAATTGGGAGATACGGAATCCGCCGAATAGGAAAGGAAAAAGCAAAAGAATTGAAGAAAAAAGTAAAAGTTACCAAGACGAGGAAAATAACGTCTAAAAAATGAGTAACAAACGCGAGTAGACGAAGTTAATAAAATATTAACGAAATGATCATGGATAACAACAAAAGATCAAAGTGAAGATGGAATGATGAAGATGTAGCCGTAAACTACCTTCATCTTATCTACACAAGAAGATGAAACATATCTATACGAGTTTTGGGAATATGGGACGATTGACCAAGAAATCAGAATATACCAATGGAGAAAGCTCGATGGGGAACAGATACCACATGGAAAAGAGATGGACGAAGTGGAAGAAGAAGGCCACCACAAAGTCCAAGAGAATTATAGAAATCTACTCGAACAATGGCGGAAGGATCACCGATCTCAAAGAGAAGCTCAGCGAACTAGATACTAAGTGAATGTAAACCAACCCCATGGAGGAAACAATGGAATGAACAGGAAAAAGAATGGAAATAAAATACCGAAGTAATGGAAAAGAACCATTAGAGAGAAAAGACTAACAATCAGGACGAAGAAAACCCGAAAAAGCAAGGATGAAAGAAGCCGAAAATAAAAATGCTCGAAATGATTGTATGGAAATAACGTAATGAAGAAAACAAAGATCCCAACCAGTAGATATCGACGAAGCACAAATAAAACTAGAAAACGATCATTGCGAAAAACTAATAGAAATATTACAGCAAGGTGCAAGGAGCCAGAGACGAGCAGCAACGACGCATGCGAAATATATGGCAGAAATGGCGAAAACCTCGAGAATTTGAGAGAATTAGTAAAAGAAATCGAGGAATAAGAAGGAAAAAGAATGTGCCCAGAATTTTGACCAAAGTAATACGAATGGAAACACCGAGAGTGGGCACAAGAAACCCAAGGAAAATACAAATAAAAGTATTCTAACCCCGATCAAAACATCCGAAGAATTGGAGTGCATCCGACCGGAAAAAATAAGTAAAAAGAAAACTAGCTTAGAAACTCCCTTCCATTTACAATTCCACGGACGATCACTAGATAATATGTTGGAAGTAGGAGTAACGCCAATGGTGATGGGAGAAATAAACCCCTTGAAAATGGCGGAAACATTTGGAAATACCCGCTGAAAAGAAAAGAGCAAAACCAAAGCCTATTCAACAGCAAGTAATGAGCACGCCCAGTAGGGAGGAGAATAAAGTGAACCTCAAAAATGTTCGAATGGAGATGAAGTAATGATTTTGGAAATGAAAATACAGACGAGGAAGAAGAGTTGTCACCACTAGTAATAAAAAACCAATAAGCTAACCAGACATTCGAGAGAACAACCGTCAACCAGTTACTCATCAATCATGAGCAACAAAGGAGATGAAATAAAGAGTGATAATTGAAATGGATATAGAAGACAAAGATTTTCACGCCAATGAAAAATGTAATAACACAACTCACGAAGAAAGGACGATATATAACTCACACAAGACTGGGACGAATGGCTCAGAAAAACAAACGAGAAGCAAAAGGTTAACCCTAACAAAACCACGAGGAAGGAGAAACCAAAGAAACAGGCACGACCATGGAGAAACGTCCAAGAGGTAGGGCCAAATTGACAGCCGAAAACAGGGAATCCAAAAATCAGAGACCCAATCCCAACAACAAAATGGATGACAAGGTTGGATAAACTGGAAAAAAAAGCATACGAAATGAGAAAAACTCTACCCGCAGAGAGGAAAGGGAACGGAATGGATAAATGAATTACTAGCGGATATGGCTAATAATCCACCAGCCAACCATCTAAGGAAGACTATGGGGCCCAACGAAATCGAGCAAGTGAGGACGCTAAACAACTATGGTATACCTCGTATCCAGCATAATCCCAAAACTGATCAAAGAAAAAACAAAACGATGAAGATTAGAATGGGAAGAAATGAGACAGATAGTCCGCTCAATTTACTCACAATACGGCAATGACACTGACCGAATACCGATTAGTGGCAATCTGTCCTAACCTGTGTTATATCTAATGAGTACAACAAGCAAAATTCCGAACAAACAATTCATAATAACGTAGAGCTAACCGCAATGGATCGGTACAGCAAGAGATCGAACCTAGAATTCTACAGAATGGGGGGTGGAAACAATTTATAGCAAACCGAGAAAAAACTGAACAAGCAAACAATTGCCACGTAAAGACTAAAGGCACTATTAAACGACTTCGACACGAACTGCCAATAAAAGATAACCACAATTGAGAAATGCAAACATACATTCACCTTAATGATGACAATGATGGTGTGGCTAATGTGCACAGGTGCAACAAACGGGATTCTAATATTTGACTGCGATAAAGCAGTACGTGGAGACAAGTATTCGCTGAAAGACAAGTTCGAGGGAATGTAGAATGGCAATACCAAATAACCTTGACCAACTATAGAAAAAGCGATAACGTATCACATCTACCTAAGAAATCTGATTCATCAGAATCAAAAGCCAAGGAGTGTGCAATCACAGCGGAAAACATTAGCATACGCATTGCGGAGCAACATTCCGCCACGTATCAATCATAAATCCGGACAGAAAGAGAAATACTACAGTATGCGGGAAACAAGTGCAGGACCTATTCAGCGGAGGAGAAATGGAGATTAAAAGAAGGAGTCCGTACTAAAGGAAAAAGTGGAAATGATCCGGTACAAGCATATTCGTCCGCAGGAGTAATCAACTCAGCAACTGGGGACTGCCAAGGGAGGAAAATATACAATAAGGGAGAACTAGTAACAGGAGTAGTAGTAATAGAAACCTTACAGTCGAATTAAAAGAATACGAAGAACAATTTGATGGGGCAACTCAGTAATGAAATCAAACCAGAATGTGCCAAGCAACAGACACCGTTTCAAACCGGAACCATCACGATAATATACAAGCTAACATCCATAATGTAGAATGCATTCTAAAAACCGCGTTATTCGACGAAGTAGAGGGGACAGTATTCGAGGAAGACGCAAGAGGAATTGCAAATAAATGATGTGAACAAAATACATAACGAGAGCAGGAAAAATCAAAGCCAGAACTAGATCCCAAACCACTGTGAGAACAAAAACAAACTCCAGCCAGCATTAATAACCTACAGAGCAGAAATGGGAATGAGATTCATCAAAGGGAAGATAACAACAAAAAATGTGAAAGATGGTGTTATGCCCACCACTACCCACGGGCTGTTACGCAATCAAGACATAATGTTAGAACAAGGAATAGCGCAGTAGCAAAGATGAAAGTAAATTATATCTATATAATGAATTAACAAGATGGATTCTCTATCACACAGGACAAGAGTCAATGCAAAAAAGTATGACAACTGACTTGAGTACGCAACGATTGTCCAGTTAAATAACAGAAATATTAAAAACGAAATTAAGCCGTAGCAATAACCAACCGATAGCGAATGCCACTATTACCATTCACAGAGAAGGACATTTTGGAAGAATAGCCGGAGAAGTGATGTATAATTCAAGTGTGAAAAAACATTTGCTTATGGTACCGGAAAAATCAACGCACCACCTGGAAAATGTACTAACGAACTAGAAGGGGTATACAAAAAGCAGATTCGATACGTAACACACCAGTAACGCGAATGATGAAACTGCTTAACAGACAAACCTAAAAACTTATTATGATTGCAACACAACGCTTCGGGACCATTTGTTTCAGCAACAGATGGAAAATGGGTAAGTGTTCCCAAGAGAATCCCGGTTGCCGAACAAAAAGATTCGGCATTGACGGAACTGACAACGAAACAAGATTTTCGACCACTGGACGTGGTATAACAGCGGAATATATTCACAAGAAGTCTGGAAGCAGCAAGACAGAAGTCTATTGTTTCCCCGCGAGAAGAGAATCGATATTATCAAGATATAAGTATACCATAACGGGCCGGGCACGAATTCCGAACAGAAACCCAATTACGAGTTTACTATTATCGCCAGACCATTTCACAAGCAACATCCAATATGATGAAGGCAATGTGGGGTAGATTCCTGGTGTCGGTCAAAATGATGGCTGGAATATTGGGCATTAATATTATAATGCCAAATAGTCAAGGTAAGTATTAACACAAATGCTGGCCTTGTTTCGACATCTACAACGCGAAAAGGAAGGTAAATTGGAAACTATTAGTTGGAGTACTACCTTTCCTGGCAAAAACAATGGTTGTACAATGGGCATTACAAATGATATACACAAAATCAAACGACTATTACGTAGTCTAACACAATGAAGGGAGCAGACGAAGAGATAGGTAGACGATTCAGGAAGCAGCTAATATGTACGAAAGAGGCGAGGATGCAACTAAAAAAGGAGCAGAAAGAGTCATGTGGGCGAAAGAATGCAAGGAAATATACTGAAGAACCGGTAGCGATGACGACTCTAGACGATGAGGAGAAAACGAAGGAAACGCACGAAAAATGATCCAAGCACCAAGTATGACGGGCGACGAAAAGAAGAAATGCGCGTGGATAAGGCAACCAATGTCAACCGAATGCCATACGAGGAAACCAAGCCATAATTACC
Source organism: Schmidtea mediterranea (assembly GCA_022537955.1). NCBI lineage: Eukaryota > Metazoa > Platyhelminthes > Tricladida > Dugesiidae > Schmidtea > Schmidtea mediterranea. Next base: position 148,233,939 of record CM039680.1, on the reverse strand, counting down.
ACCGAACCAAAAGCAACCACAATGGGAACAAAATGATAGCCAACCGCAATATCTTATACGCCCGTCACTCTATAACGCCCTATTGGAAGCAAAAGATCCAAGTAAATACAAGAAGAATCAAGAAGTGTAGATCAGGACGGGGAAGTTAGAAGGCAATAGCAGCAAGGCTATACACATCAACCTGACCAGCAATTACCGTAATCATCGAAATAAATGGAAAGGAAAGCGGAAGGCAATGATAGATACAGGAGCCGAATATCTGCAGCAGTACATTTAAGCGAAATACACGACGCCATTGGAGCCAAGATTATCGACACAACGGAGTTTCAATGTTAATGCGCCATGTAGTAACAGAGAGCGGTAACCGTAATGGGAGATGGTGACAAGCATTAAGAACAAAACAACGAAGTAAGAGACCATACTAGGGCGGTAATCACGCACAGCTAAGGGCGTACCCAGTGTAATAACTTGGAATGATTTAATGCCAGAACTATTCAAAGAAAGCTGTTATCAGACCTAGGAACCTTCTATGTTAAAAGATATAAGAAGGAAGAATCTGTGCCATCGAATACAATAGTACATGGTGCCTCAGGAAAATAGTGGTTACCAAGCTAAACTGCAAATGATCTGTTAGCATCAAAGTAATGAGGGCATGTACGGGGAAAATGAATATTCCGACAAGTAACAAAGTTCGAAAAACACGACCGAGAATCTACCTTTTAGCAAGGAGAGATAATCCGAGATAGCAACGAAAAACGGCGAACTACAATCAACATCACGAATTTCGATGATAGAAGATAAAATAATATGAAATGAAAGACTGGGAAAATTAACGCCCCATGATAGACATCGAATGTATTAAAGTGTGAAAGGAGAGACGAGGGAGGACAACGCACTGAATGGACAAATAGATAGTGAACCTATAATAAGACGAGAAAGCGCAATTACACAATTATTGACGGAATACAAAGATATTTTCAGCAGTATCTAGATTTTAACTTGGAACGGCGACGGTAACAGCTCACACGCAATACCCTATCAGACGACCGAGACACCAAATTGGCTAAGACCCATACAAACTAGGGCAGAAGCTGCAGAAAACCGTAGCCAAAGCCAGCGAGGTGCAGAAAATGCTCCGATGCAAGGTATCGAACCGAAGTTGCTAACCATGGCAATTCCCAGTAGTTATGGTGAAAAAGAAAGACCGGAAACGCAAAGATTTTGCCATCGATTTTATGAGGAAATTAAAATGCGTAACCAAAAGAGATATCGTATCCGTTTAGCCAGCACCCATTAACGAAATGTTATTGACATTTACAGAGCGAGCCAGCCTATTTCACTTCCAATTGGATTTAAAAAAGGATACTGGCAAATAAAAATGAAGAGAAGAAGAGCAAAGAGAAAAAACCGCATTCACGCATCGGGAGAGACTTATATCAGTTTAAGAGAAATGCCATTTTCCGGATTAACCAATGCACAGCATATCTTTCCAAAGATGCATGAACTTCGTTACCCACGGGATACAAACAATGCATGGTGTATTATAAGACAGACCTGCTGATCCTAAGCTCAAGTACATTCGAACACCACATTTAGAAGATAATAACGAAAGGGTATTTAATTATCCCCGACTAACGTACAGTGGAAAATTGAAGTTGAAACCCAATCCAAGTGCGATTGCGGCAAAGAGAAGGTGACGTTCTCAGGGTCCACATAGTATCCAGCAGATAAGGAAAGGAACCAGATCCCAGGAAGATCGAGAAAATCAATAAATTGTCCCAGCCACAAAAACCCGGTAACACAATAACAAGAATTTTTAGGGTTATGGCCGGTATATTCGATACGAAAAATTCATTACCGAAAATAATCTCGCAGGTATCAGTCCAAAACCCGAACAAGATTTTAAGTCAAAAAAGATGCATCATGTCCGTGTGGCTGGAAAAGAATCAACGAAATTGCATTTGGATAACATTACGAAGACAAGTAATTCTGA